>CM064542.1:1278693-1441193 GCA_032716605.1 Paralithodes platypus | reverse complement strand
TCAAGAAATCAGTGGATGCGCATTTAGTACTTCCGTGAACTAGATGCTACTCACTACAGCGGATACACTCGTGTCTACACTGATGGATCCTTCGTCCCCCCTTCCTCTACGACAGCAGCAGTGAATTACGAGGTGCTCTCCCTTTGCCAAACTTGGAAACCGTCTGGCTCGCGTCCTTTTCTCACTGCAGAATTATTTGCTATCTACAGGGCCCTGGTTTATATTGGTGACTACCTGTCCCAACAGAGAGGGGTTATCTATACGGACTCCCAGTCATCTCTTCGTTTCCTCCAATCTCACCGCCCTGTATCCAACGGCTCCCTCTTCTATAAGATCCAGGCTATGCTGTTATGCCTCTCTGTCCCATCTTGGCCAGTGTTGCTGCAATGGATCCCGTCACACTGCGGAATTCAGGGTAATCACACAGCCGACTGGGGTAGCCCATACATCAGCACCTTGTGTGTTTCTGGATCCTGATCTACGGTCTCATCAGACTCAGGTTCGTTGTGCATGCTTTCATCTTTGGAACACTGCCCTCCGACGTACTTTGCAGGCCACCACTCTTGGCTCGTATAGAGAGGACTCATCCCCCCACCCCTGGGCAAGACACCCGCTCCGAAGCCTGGACGTGGCCCTGGCCAGGTTACGTGTTGGCCACACAATTTTTTCCAGCCATCTCCAACGTCTATGGGTTCTGGGAAGCCCTGCATGTCATTGGTGTGGTGCTCCGGAAACCATTGAGCATTATGTGATGAGGTGCCCTTGATTCTACACGCAGCGGGTGATTCTCACTGGTTGCCTACGACTCCTTGGCATCTCCAATCTCACCCTTGCTACAGTCCTTGGTGGCCGAGGGGTCCCTGATGATCAGCGACAAGCGGTGGTTCTCCTCTTCTGTGATTTCTTCCTGAAGACAGGGCGCTTGGTGCGTCCTCGCTAGACTCTTCTGCCAACAAGAAGGAGTTGCTGCTACAGGCGCGGTGACGTGCTTGTGTGGGCCCCTGAACTCCAACAGCAACAGTAATATTGAACAAGTCCACAAAGTTTACAGAAATTATACCAAAGTTGGGATATAAACCAAATAAGGAGGATTAGAATTAGTTTAGCATGGAACAGCACATACGACCATAATCCCTGTATCTTTAGTATATCTAACAACAAATATTATAACCTAGTACTGTTGTTATGGTCACTACACACCTGTCTATACCCTTAGGTGAGGGATAGTAGTGTCCTTAGTATTGCTCAACGTTTCTATTAAACTTAAGGGGGGACGGGCCGGTTTTCTGGACCACTTTCTCCCTTATGTTTAGCCCCATTAGTTTTCAGATGTTAAGATGCTTGCCCCATTAGTTAGTTGATTTTAAGACCTTTCGCCCCATTTCTTCGTCAATATTTAGACCTTTCGTGCTATTTAGGTGTCAATTTTTTCCTTGGCGAACGATAGTGAGCCTGTAATGTTGGAAGAACTGGCCTTCGGCCGGGACATTTTTCTCCCGAAAAATGTAAAGAATCTAGAAGGGGATCTAATGGATGTTTTTTTTTAATTTGATGGAGGTCTAGGGAGGAAACTAGAAAAATAATGAATACATGCAAAAATCGCCCAAAAATTGAACCATCTCCCCTTAACATGATAATGTAGCTAGTTTAGTCACCTGCGCATTTTTGTTTTATCTGACAGCTAATTGTATCTTCCTACCGTCACCAAAACGTTTATCTGACAGCTAATTGTATCTTCCTACCGTCACCAAAACGTTTATCTGACAGCTAATTGTATCTTCCTACCGTCACCAAAACGTTTATCCGACAGCTAATTGTATCTTCCTACCGTCACCAAAACGTTTATCTGACAGCTAATTGTATCTTCCTACCGTCACCAAAACGTTTATCTGACAGCTAATTGTATCTTCCTACCGTCACCAAAACGTTTATCTGACAGCTAATTGTATCTTCCTACCGTCACCAAAACGTTTATCTGACAGCTAATTGTATCTTCCTACCGTCACCAAAACGTTTATCTGACAGCTAATTGTATCTTCCTACCATCACCAAAACGTTTATCTGACAGCTAATTGTATCTTCCTACCGTCACCAAAACGTTTATCTGACAGCTAATTGTATCTTCCTACCGTCACCAAAACGTTTATCTGACAGCTAATTGTATCTTCCTACCGTCACCAAAACGTTTATCTGACAGCTAATTGTAACTTTCTACCGTCACCAAAACGTTTATCTGACAACTAATTGTAACTTTCTACCGTCACCAAAACGTTTATCTGATAGCTAATTGTAACTTTCTACCGTCACCAAAACGTTTATCTGATAGCTAATTGTATCTTCCTACCGTCACCAAAACGTTTATCTGACAACTAATTGTAACTTTCTACCGTCACCAAAACGTTTATCTGATAGCTAATTGTATCTTCCTACCGTCACCAAAACGTTTATCTGATAGCTAATTGTATCTTCCTACCGTCACCAAAACGTTTATCTGACAACTAATTGTATCTTCCTACCGTCACCAAAACGTCTATGAATACTTACTTGGCCGAAGGATAGTACTGCTTAATTTTGTGTAGTTCTGAAGCGGTGTCAAAGGTCATGAGTTCCACATTGACCTTGAGGGCGTGTTGCAGATGGGAGACAGACTTGCAGGGGTGAGCGTAGATGATCTTAGAGGCCGGCACTCCAAGACCAATAACACTATCGATCTCATTCTGTAAAATAATCATATTTATTTTGGATCAAGTATTATCAGAAGAATTATATTCCTCCATGAATATCAAGTATTACCAGCGTGATATATCTTTGTTCGGTCGCGCTAATAAGTCATGTCCTAGCTGTCATTACGTTTGGCTTGCTCTGTGCTGTATTAATGTCTATCAGATGTTGAATAGGGTGGGTAAGTATAGCGCTAATAAGTCATGTCCTAGCTGTCATTACGTTTGGCTTGCTCTGTGCTGTATTAATGTCTATCAGATGTTGAATAGGGTGGGTAAGTATAGCGCTAATAAGTCATGTCCTAGCTGTCATTACGTTTGGCTTGCTCTGTGCTGTATTAATGTCTATCAGATGTTGAATAGGGTGGGTAAGTATAGCGCTAATAAGTCATGTCCTAGCTGTCATTACGTTTGGCTTGCTCTGTGCTGTATTAATGTCTATCAGATGTTGAATAGGGTGGGTAAGTATAGCGCTAATAAGTCATGTCCTAGCTGTCATTACGTTTGGCTTGCTCTGTGCTGTATTAATGTCTATCAGATGTTGAATAGGGTGGGTAAGTGTAGCGCTAATAAGTCATGTCCCAGCTGTCATTACGTTTGGCTTTCTCTGTGCTGTATTAATGTCTGTCAGATGTTGAATAGGGTGGGTAAGTGTAGGAACATGTTTGTATATTTCACTCGATATGAAGAAAAGAAGCTTAGATATTGTTGATACCAATTATTGATCAAAACAGTCTTAGTGCCGAGACATCACTTATTAGCGCGATTGTTCATGGCAGTTGATAGACTGTTATTACCTTTTTATCAGCGACCTTATAAACATAAACATGGTTGCTTGCTCCTCCTGAATCTAATTAACGTAAGCATAGTCGGAGCCTCGTGATATAATATTGTGTGCTCATAGTTGGAGTCTGATGTTATAATACGGGCTCTGAAGCCGGTATCACACGAGAGATTTTATAGTCAACATTCGATGATCAGCACTTTTCTGGCAACATTTCTGGATTATTTTGCATTGGTATCGAAAACTAGAATGTTGATAGATGAATTTAGTTAACCGAAATATTTTAAATGTTGACCTCCTAAGCTGCCAGACCAGTGTTGAGTATAAATGTTGAGTGAAAAAGCGGTCGTGTGATACCGGCTTTATAGTCTGTATGTTGCACCTGGTCTCTCCGTCAGTATCCTTTCTGTCCCGACTCTCACCTTCTGTTAACCTCTGCCATTCATCTCAACCTTGAATATTTGGTGATGGGCTGGTCTATCAGAGTGAGAACTGAGCGACCTCTGCCATACCCATAGCTTACTCTGACTCTTCCTTTTACTTATATATTTTCTAGATCTCAAGTGACGGCGTCTCTTCCGTGGATTGACCTCCCAATCTACCAAGATTGGAAGCCAAAGCGTCACATTTTTCCTTTGCCCCTCAACTTTCTCTTCATAATTGCTGAGGTGCACAGGGCCCTGGGTGGGGCTTTGGTTTCCCGGGCGTTTCCGCACCCTCCTCAGCTCCCCGCCATGGAGTGGCTTTGGTCACCCAGGCTTTATTGTGGTCGGCAGGAAGGGTTCTCTGGGGGCGCTTGGTTATGGCCTTGGCCTTGCTCGGGGCCTTGGGGCTGTTCGGCCAGGCAGCTTGGGAGAACAGCAACAACAACAACCTTGAATATTTTTGGTGATATCCACGTTCCCCTCCCTCCCTCCTTCCATATGGCTAATATGATGGCCAGAGCTGGGCACCACAAACAAAAAGTCAAGTCAGCAAACACAAATCAGCACACCCAGAACATAACTTCAGCAAACACAAATGTGCAAACCTTGTGAAATTTCTAGTCCTCAAATGCAAATATGCAAACGCAAACTATTTTTTATTAATTTTAAATTTAAACTAGCCTACAGAATCAAGGGTAAATCAATAAATGCAATCTCTAATGGCAATAAATATAGATATTTACTTAAATATAATGTTGCCCAACTTCCATGGACCTCAAGGATATACATACAGGCTTTTAAAGCTTGGAAATTGCTGTAAATTGCCAAAACATTCCAGAACGTCACCCGCAGTGAAAGGGTTAATATATATAGCATAGGCCACTTAGTTTGTCCACCTGGGCAGTAAAACATTGGGGCAACTTGTTTATGGGGAGAGTGCTTCAGTAATAATCAGTATTCGCAATTCCGCACCATTCAGGAGGAGGTACGCCGGATCACAGAGGTGCAAGGAGGCGATTTATTCGTGGGCCCCCCTTTGGGAATGGCAATAGGCTATATATGCCTAGATAGGTCTACTTTAGATAGATTAAGTAATTTAATAGAAAGTAGCCTAGGCCTATTAATTTTAATGCTCAGAATAAAGGCCTAGCTTCAGATCAAAATTGAATAACATTTTATTGTAGGCTAAATTTAGTCTAGGCCTATATGATACTTTCAAAATTAACACTTTCTACTTGACACTAATAAAATGAGTGTGATTATAGGCCTAGGCCTATACATAGAAGTTAGAACATGCAATATTTAGCCTAGGCCTACATGCTTTGAGGCATTTTGACGGAATTAGTGACTGATTATAGCCTAGACCTAGGCCTAGGCTATATATTATATATAGAAGTTAGAACATGCAATATTTAGCCTACATGTTTTGAGGCATTTTGATGGAATTAGTGATTATAGCCTAGACCTAGGCTATATATATAGAAGTTAGAACATGCAATATTTAGCCTACATGCTTTGAGGCATTTTGATGGAATTAGTGATTGACTGATTATAGCCTAGACCTAGGCTAGCCTATATATAGAAGTTAGAAAATGCAATATTATTTAGCCTACATGCTTTGAGGCATTTTGATAGGATTAGGGTAGCCTAGGCCTAGCCTAATAAAATTACTTATATTAGTAATTAGCCTATAGGCCTAGGCTATATTTAGAAGTTAGAACATGCAATATTTAGCCTACATGCTTTGAGGCATTTTGATGGGATTAGTGATTATAGACCTAGGCCTAGGCTATATAGCCTAGCCTATATAGAAGTTAGACTTAGCCTAGGCCTACATGCTTTGAGGCATTTTGATGGGATTAGGGTAGCCTAATAACATTAGTTTAGGTTAACAATTAACAGGCTATCAATCAAATTAACGATAGCCTAACTTTATAATCTTAAATTAGGCTAGATTATAAAGTTATAAAGCCCTTCTCCAGAGACATCTTCTTGGTAATTACAGGCCCATAGAAGGTTTCTAGGTGGGGCCAGGGGTGGCTTAGGTCCTCGATCTCTGCATGCTCTGCAGCATCACTGTCGGATGATGGTGGCAGCTGCGGTAGGCATGATGGTAGACTCCATGTTCACTTCAATAGGCCGAAAATATAAACAAATTTGAAGTGCTAGCAGGTTGGAACTCTTGGACTGCTGTGTGTTGTAGGTGTTAGCTCGACGCTTGCTTCTTCTTCTTCTTGATATTTATATGTGCAGTTTGCTCGGAGTATTTCAGATCTCCAGATTACTGCACAGGCATAGAGTTGCTTGCTGAGGGGAAGGGAAGTTTGTTAGTTCGCTACTAAGTAAGTGAACAAACGTGAAGAGCCGATGTATAGGCCTAGATTCCAGAACGCAGGTAGTTGGCTTGGTCACATGACTTTTTTTGGCTGGAGCTGCAGGAGCGGCCCAGGGCTGGCTGGCGGCTGGAATTTTTATTTTGCGGACTCGAGGTTTGCAACATGGAGGTACTTTCCAGAGCTTCAAACCCGCAAATAGGCAGCCATTTTGGCGCCAACGCTAATTCGCCAACAAAATGACACTTCCGCCATGGCGGAGTTGGCTATTTGCGGAAGTGTTGGCTAAAGTGCCCAGCTCTGTAATATCCTAATATCTTCTAAGGATGTACATCCTGCCGTCTCTGGGCTTAAGGGGAGGCAGACCGTTTTTCTGGACCCCCTGCTCCCTAATGTTTAGCCCCACTAGTTTTAAGATTATAAGACGTTCGGCCCATTAGTTTGGCGATTTTAACACCTTTCGCCCCATTTCGTTGTCAATTTTAAAACCTTTCGTGCCATTTAGGTGTCGATTATTTCCTGGCGAGCGATAGCGAGCCTGCAATTTTAAGAGGAACCGGCCTTCGGCCGGGAATTTTTTCTACCGAAAAATTTACAAATTTATCTTGAAGGGGGGTCTAGGGGGTGTTTTTCTAAGCTTGATGGAGGTCTAGGGAGGAAACTAAAAAAATATATGAATAAATGAATTAATAGACCAAACAAACGGCCAGTCTCCCCTTATACCCACTCTTTTGTCTCCGTCTGTCCTCTAACATCTTTCCTTTGCTGACTTGCGAATTTCGTTCTGTAAGGAAGTTGGAGCTGTAGATATCGATATTTAGCACAATTACCAGCTAAAATACGGTCGTAGTGCATTTATATATACATAAAACCCAATTCAACATAACATTTATCCATCAGAAACATACATTATTATTGCATTTGTCTTTAACCCCTTCAGACACATATAACGCAGAGGTTGCCAGATTAGCAATAAGAAATAGAGTTCTCTCACTCTTATAATTACCTCTCCAAAATTAGTTTTCTGCCCACAGCTAACTCAAAGACAACTGCAGAGGTTGAAGTAACTAAACTAAAGGTTTTTAAATACCCCTGATGGTAACAAAGGTTTTAAAGTATCCCCAATAGGCTCAACACAGCTAACTCAAAGACAACTGCAGAGGTTGAAGTAACTAAACTAAAGGTTTATATATACCCCTGATGGTAACAAAGGCTTTAAAGTATCCCCAATAGGCTCAACACAGCTAACTCAAAGACAACTGCAGAGGTTGAAGTAACTAAACTAAAGGTTTTTAAATACCCCTGATGGTAACAAAGGTTTTAAAGTATCCCTAATAGGCTCAAAATCGCGTCATATGTCGTAGAGGGTTAATATCGATGTTCACGGCTCCAACTTCCTTATAGCCTGAAACTCGCAAGTGGTCAATTCAACCTGTCCCAAAGAAGGGTGGTCACCTCAGCCGTCCAATTATCATCGAATTACAAATTAATCTTTACATTTTGTATAGATTATTCTCAATTAAAAATGTATTTATCTTCTTTGAGATTGGCAGTTTGGTTTCCTTAGGGGGGGATTTCCACCTGGAGGATTTTTTTCTGGACCCCTTTCTCCCTCATGTTTAGCCCCATTGTTTTTTAGATTTTAAGACGTTCGCCCCATTAGTTTGGCGATTTTAAGAACCCTCGCCCCATTTCTGTCAATTTTAAGACCATTCGTGACATTTAGGTGTCGATTTTTTCCTGGCGAGCGATAGCGAGCCTGTAATTTAAGGGGAACCGGCCTTCGGCCGGGAATTTTTTCTACCGAAAAATGTACAAATTTATCTTGAAAGGGGGTCTAGGGGGAGTAATTTTAAGCTTGATGGAAGTCTAGGGAATCAACTAAAAACCTCCCCTTAAGGGACACGCTACTGGTGATCTCCTTTCTTACCGTACTAACTCTTATTAGTCATCCTCCTTTTGGGACTTCGGTTAGACCTATTGAGCTAGACATATCAATAGCCTTCGATAGAGTCTCAAACAAAGCACTAATGTCCAAACTACCCTCCTTCGGCTTCTATCCCTCTATCTGGTTCCATGTCATCTCAACCAGTAGACCATTTCAACCAGTAGCTCTCAACCAGTGCCAAATTAACCCAGACCAACCAAACTAGTGCCATAAATTTATAATATAGTACTAACCTAACCTAACCGTATTGGTTGATTTGGTACTGGTTGAGAGCTACTGGTTGAAATGGTCTACTGGTTGAGTTGACCGGTCACCCTCTATCTATGCCTTTGTCTCTAACTTCCTTTCTGGCCTTCCATACCTGTGGTCGTGGGCAGCCATCACGAACTTCCTCAAACTATCAAATTCGGTTCTCCTCAGGGCTCTGTCCTATCTCCAGATCTATTTCTTATATTCATTAACCCTCTCACACTGGCGATCTCTCTCAAGGACTATTGCACACCTGCCAGACAATACACAACATATGATATTAACTCTCTCACACTGGCGATCTCTCTCAAGGACTATTGCACACCTGCCAGACAATACACAACATATGATATCGCTCTGGTTAAGGGGGGTGACCTGTTTTGGTTGTCCTTTTCTATCTTTCTCTGGCTTGTATCCATTTGGCCCCATTCAGCCTACTGTTTTAAGACGTTTATCCCCTTCCAGGTGTCAATTTTTTACCGGTGAGCGGTAGCGAGCCAGCATATTTTTTATTTTTGTTTGACAGCAGGCTAAATTGGTACATTTTTCGATAGAAAAATTTCTCCGGCGAAGCCGGATTTCTTCATAATATAATGCTGGCTCACTATCGCTCGCCAGGAAGAAATCTACACCTAGATGGGGATAAACGTCTTAAAATAGTTGGCTGAATGGGGCCGAATGGATACAAGCCAGAGAAAGAGAGAAGAGGACAGAAATAACCCAAAGCAGGTCACCCCCCTTAAAGCAGGTCACCCTCCTTAAAGCAGGTCACCCCCCTTAAAGCAGGTCACCCCCCTTAAAGCAGGTCACCCCCCTTAAAGCAGGTCACCCCCCTTAAAGCAGGTCACCCCCCTTAAAACAGGTCACCCCCCTTAAAGCAGGTCACTCCCCTTAAAGCAGGTCACCCTCCTTAAAGCAGGTCACCCCCCTTAAAGCAGGTCACCCCCCCTTAAAGCAGGTCACCCCCCTTAAAGCAGGTCACCCCCCTTAAAGCAGGTCACCCCCCTTAAAGCAGGTCACCCCCCTTAAAGCAGGTCACCCCCCTTAAAGCAGGTCACTCCCCTTAAAGCAGGTCACCCCCCTTAAAGCAGGTCACCCCCCTTAAAGCAGGTCACCCCCCTTAAAGCAGGTCACCCCCCCTTAACCTACAATAATCGCCTATACACATGGAACCTAATACATACATAATAAGTTGAAGGGTCGCCCCCCCCCCCCCCCCCCCCCCGGTACTTATTGAAATCCTCTTCTATTTTAACAGTAGAGGGCCATAATCCTAATTTTCACTAACAGACCCTATTGTTGGATAATGGGTAAATACTCACTTCTACCGGTCCTTGAATATTAGGTTAATTCTCTATTCCGATAGTCCTCGATATACAAATTCACTGGATATGAACGAAAATCACGTACATACAAAAATAATCGAAAGTCATCCAACTGAAGACGCCATTGTGGGCACACCAGTCAGCCACGCTCACCGCAAACCTCCTTCTCCAATATATTGCATTATGGGATATGCGCAGCTGCGCGTAGCAGGTGATTGTTAAATGGGTGTGACGTCCTCCAGGGAATTCCAATACGTCACGTTTCAACTCAGTAGACAGTGTCTAGACATACGAACGTAGCGGAGATGGTGGCGGGGCCGTTTATAGGAAGACTAATATTATCGTATTACACTTATATCCCTTATAATACATTTCAGCTCGTAATGACATATATAGCAATGATGTATATGCTTTACCGGACCTATTAGGCCTAAACAGATGGATGGGTTAACTGTCAGTCCAAATGATAAGTAATGCCGCTTAGGACTTGCTTGTATAATTAGAGGTGTAACTACATTAAAGGACAAGTGATTTATAAGGATCTGAAAGGTAGCCGACTTGTACAATTAACTGTAGCCTACTCAACTGGCCTAGATACAGAACAGCACTCCCTCCCAAACTCCCTCCCTTCTTATACAATACCTTAGGCTTAGAGGATAGATAGAGTGCCAGAGTGGGAAGAGGTAAGTTCCGCACACGTCCTAGGGGTAGCACCTCTGCCATGGGGCATAATATTATAACCAAAAGGGGAGGCCATGTACGGAGCCCGGTGCTGGTGTGGTGTAGCGGTACCATGTGCATCTGCGCATGCGCGACGACTTTGATTTGGTTTTTTTCAGAATATATTTTATTATTTTTATTAGACTAACCTAACTCACCTAATGAAAATACAAGCACAAAAATTATGTATTGTGCTGGGATCGAACGCTAGACCTCTAAAGCAAGAGAGAAAAAATTAAGTATACACATATACAATATAAAAAATACTTATACTGTATATGATGCAAGTAAAACTCCAAGCAACACAACAAGAATAAACATTTCATTTTGAATTATATTATTAGTTATATAAATGTTATGTAGATGTTAAATTGTAAAGTAGTATTAAAACTGGACATTTTGACGAAATACTTAGTTAGGGTATACCTATGACATCTATAGGGATATTCTGTCCCAGCCTGTTTGATGCTGGCAACTCCCGAATCTCACAGCAACAATGGCGGGGGTAGAGGAAGCTTGACTGTGAATCTCCTCATTATGATGACAATTTCACGATAATCTGGCCTTAACAGTAGCCTTTAGTTATGTCTATTAAACTCTGTAATGCAGAGTCTGTGGATAACGTTGATTTGATTATTCATAGCGTTAGTAGTACAAGGTAGAGCTTATTACAAATTAATAGGTACCCTCCCACTTTCTTTTGAGATCGTGCTGCCATCTCTCATGTGCGCGGATCACTATTATCAGAACTGTGACCTCTCACTTTCCCATTCTTTCTTCACCCATTGGCTGCGGGAGACGTTCCCGAACGCCATGGTAATTTACAGCAATTTACAGGCTTTTAAAGCCTCTAAAAGCCTATAAAATCGAGTGCAAGGAAGCAGGACCGCGACAGACCACACATCCTTCTCTCAGCCAGGCAGCTGAGGCTCTGAGTCAGAGTCTCGCGAGATATACAGTGCTGCCAAAGGCAAATGTAGCGAGACATTAGCGAGAATTTTAGCGAATGTCTATGGTAGCGCTGCGGGTGAACCCAGCTAGCTACGAAGCTCGTTTTGGGTTAATTTTGAAGCTATTTTCTTCTAGTTTTTGGCTGAATACATTTCATTTCATTCAGACACTTGTCTAATCAATCAGGAGTGCCTGAAGGAGCCTTAGTATGGCGGAAATAGGCGGAAATATGCCCACACCGTAAGTGTTAAAGAGTCCTTGTATAATACCTCTGCCCTTTATCTATTTTCCCGTCAAGTAAATAGAGAACAAAGAAATAATTGAACTTAAACTCAAATGAAAGGAAACTCTACTAAAGGCTTCTGTCGTGAATCCTGGCAGTTTAAAGTTCCCGGGTTCACGACAGCGGGTGCTGGACTAAAACCTGGTTCACACCACAGTCTACAGTATCTGTAGACTGTGGTTCACACTAGCCGTTTTCCGTCCCGTTTTTCGGCCCATATAAAAAATTGTGACTTACAAAAATGTTGGCCGTACGTCTCGTGAACCGGGAAACCGTTTTCCAAAATCCGGACCAGACAAAAAGATTAATTTGATTTATCTTTTTCCGGTCCGCACAAGAAGTCTGTTCCGTACTTTGAACATTGAAGTGAAATGTGTGTAATATTTGTATGCCAATTTCCATTACTGTACGCTATATGTATGATTTTAATGGCAAGGCAAATATTAAAGCAATTTAATACGTTACCCTATTGATCATGTACCTGGCAGCCCGGCACCACCAAAGTTAACACGTTGTACTCCTTCGCGCGCCTCTTTACCGGCGACATCATTTAATTATATTCTGGCAAATATTAGACAATGTTATTCGTCTTAGGAAGGACGGCTACCAATTAAAAGGCTACAGACTATCTCAATTAATCCATTTACCTACCACCTATCCTTCCTAAGCTTCATAAAATAGTCTAAATGTAGCTGAAATCACATACAAAAGACGTCGCCGGTACAGAAGGGGTTAATATTGAAATTTGATATCCAATTGCGTGAAACCTATGTGGAAAACACCTATGGAAAACACCATCTCAGATTTCAGCGAAAGCAACATAGCATTTATAGCAAAGATTGTGAGAGCCATTGAGCCAGTAGTTCTTACCTTGGAAGCACAATCGAAGCAGAGGCCTTCATCAGCCAACACCTGGAGAACTTTGGGATGATAGTTGGCCTTCACTGCTGTAACAACAAATACAATGCTCATTGATTGATTGATTTAGCCAAATGTTTACATTGCAACATGGACGGACATGCAAATGCTTAGAATAATAAACTGTGTGCTATACATCGTTGGCTACGATAAAAAGGAATTACATTCATTATAGGATAGTACGCTACAATGCAATCTACATATATACATAGACATACATACACATAGGTAAGCACACATTCCTATGGGAACTTCAATGTCAAAGAATCCATAGTTATGTTAGAAGCAGGTTAGAACAATAATATCGGAATAATATTGATTTGTCACACAAGTATTATTATGTTTTTTCCACCAACCAACTTCACCTCTAAACTCAATTAATGAAATCAACAAATACATGTGGCACACCAAGGACTCGAACCTAGGATACTCCCATCGAAATTCCGCGCACTTATGCATTATGCTGTCAAGACAGTTAAAGAAATATGGACAAGCCTACGATTTATTATGCAGTTTCGAATCCTGCATATTAATCTGAGCATGTACATATATTCCAACTGCGCTATGGTAGCCTAATGTGTGTACGAATGGAAGGAGTAATTAATGGGGCACTTAACACTTAGGAAGGCCTCGCTATAAATTGTTCCTGAACCAGAATGAATTATTGTTTTTTATGAGGAAAAAAAAAAAAAAAAAAAATTGGGCCAAATCTAACCACTATAGAATAAGGCTCTCCATTATGCATCCACTATAGAATAAGGCTCTCCATTATACATCCACTATAGAATAAGGCTCTCCATTATGCATCCACTATAGAATAAGGCTCTCCATTATGCATCCACTATAGAATAAGGCTCTCCATTATGCATCCACTATAGAATAAGGCTCTCCATTATGCATCCACTATAGAATAAGGCTCTCCATTATGCATCCACTATAGAATAAGGCTCTCCATTATACATCCACTATAGAATAAGGCTCTCCATTATGCATCCACTATAGAATAAGGCTCTCCATTATGCATCCACTATAGAATAAGGCTCTCCATTATGCATCCACTATAGAATAAGGCTCTCCATTATGCATCCACTATAGAATAAGGCTCTCCATTATGCATCCACTATAGAATAAGGCTCTCCACTATGCATCCACTATAGAATAAGGCTCTCCATTATGCATCCACTATAGAATAAGGCTCTCCATTATGCATCCACTATAGAATAAGGCTCTTCATTATGCATCCACAGCTCACGCGACTCGCAAATTTACCAATTTCTCAAAACTTGGAGATGAAAATGGTGTCAAAGTTAGAAATCCAGTAAAGGGGGATGGTGTTAAGGGGGATGGTGTTAACCCTTTCAGACTCATATGACGCAGAGGTTGCCAGATTAGCAATAAGAAATAGAGTTCTCTCATTCTTATAATTACCTCTCCAAAATTAGTTTTCTGCCCACAGCTAACTCAAAGACAACTGCAGAGGTTGAAGTAACTAAACTAAAGGTTTCTAAATACCCCTGATGGTAACAAAGGCTTTAAAGTATCCCCAATAGGCTCAACACAGCTAACTCAAAGACAACTGCAGAGGTTGAAGTAACTAAACTAAAGGTTTCTAAATACCCCTGATGGTAACAAAGGCTTTAAAGTATCCCCAATAGGCTCAACACAGCTAACTCAAAGACAACTGCAGAGGTTGAAGTAACTAAACTAAAGGTTTCTAAATACCCCTGATGGTAACAAAGGCTTTAAAGTATCCCCAATAGGCTCAATACAGCTAACTCAAAGACAACTGCAGAGGTTGAAGTAACTAAACTAAAGGTTTCTAAATACCCCTGATGGTAACAAAGGCTTTAAAGTATCCCCAATAGGCTCAACAGAGCTAACTCAAAGACAACTGCAGAGGTTGAAGTAACTAAACTAAAGGTTTCTAAATACCCCTGATGGTAACAAAGGCTTTAAAGTATCCCCAATAGGCTCAACACAGCTAACTCAAAGACAACTGCAGAGGTTGAAGTAACTAAACTAAAGGTTTCTAAATACCCCTGATGGTAACAAAGGCTTTAAAGTATCCCCAATAGGCTTAACACAGCTAACTCAAAGACAACTGCAGAGGTTGAAGTCACTAAACTAAAGGTTTCTAAATACCCCTGATGGTAACAAAGGCTTTAAAGTATCCCCAATAGGCTCAACACAGCTAACTCAAAGACAACTGCAGAGGTTGAAGTAACTAAACTAAAGGTTTCTAAATACCCCTGATGGTAACAAAGGCTTTAAAGTATCCCCAATAGGCTCAACACAGCTAACTCAAAGACAACTGCAGAGGTTGAAGTAACTAAACTAAAGGTTTCTAATACCCCTGATGGTAACAAAGGCTTTAAAGTATCCCCAATAGGCTCAACACAGCTAACTCAAAGACAACTGCAGAGGTTGAAGTAACTAAACTTAAGGTTTCTAAATACCCCTGATGGTAACAAAGGCTTTAAAGTATCCCCAATAGGCTCAACACAGCTAACTCAAAGACAACTGCAGAGGTTGAAGTAACTAAACTAAAGGTTTCTAAATACCCCTGATGGTAACAAAGGCTTTAAAGTATCCCCAATAGGCTCAACACAGCTAACTCAAAGACAACTGCAGAGGTTGAAGTAACTAAACTAAGGTTTCTAAATACCCCTGATGGTAACAAGCTTTAAGTATCCCAATAGGCTCAACACAGCTAACTCAAAGACAACTGCAGAGGTTGAAGTAACTAAACTAAGGTTTCTAAATACCCCTGATGGTAACAAAGGCTTTAAAGTATCCCCAATAGGCTCAAAATCGCGTCATATGTCGGAGAGGGTTAATGGGGATGGTCGGTTTGTCTGGCCCCCTTCTCCCCCATGCTTAGCCCCATTAATGTTCAGATTATTAGACATAAAGCCCATTAGTTTGGCGATTTTAAGACCTTTCATCCCATTACTTTGTCAATATTATGACCTTTCGTGCCATTTAGGTGTCAATTATGTCCTGGCAAGAGATAGCGAGCCTGTAACTTAGGAGGAACTGACATTCGGCCTGTACATTTTCTACCGAAAAATGTACAAATTTATCTAGAAAGGGGATCTTGGGATGTTATTTTAAGCTTGATGGAAGTATAGGGAAAAAATAAAAATAAAATAATAAAAATATATCGACCAAAAATATACCCTTCCCACATTAGCTCATTAAACACGAAAATGCCCTCGGGGCAAGGGTACTTATTTGTGAATTTCTAGCCTTGGATTCTGACATAATTTGTTGTATTTACGATATAAAGCATTATTTGTTTTCAATGTGCTTTTGTTTTACATATATGATGAATATATGAAACTTGAAGAATGATAAAATAAGTGGGAAAAGCATTTGGGTGGTGAAAATCTTAAATATTCCCCACTCGGTCGTATTCTCAGGCGTGAGCCAGCGAGTTACACACCCTCCCCTCTCACTGTCTCTGACTCAACTGAACCAAGCGGGAGGTGTCTCGGTGTTATATAACAATCTTTTATGCAACCCACTTGTGCGGGAGAGAAAAATAACCGATAAATGATGAAAATAAGAGGAAAAATAGGTGATAATTGAGGAGGGGGGGAGGGGCAAATAAGGAGGGAAAGGGGGGGTGAGAAACATATGGATGAGTGGTAGGAAGTAATATGTCACCTAATGACATACTCCTTTGTTTTGAGAGCCCCTGGGGTGCTTTGGAAGGGGATTTTTATGGTCTTGCTTCCGTGAGGCCTATCGCGTTCGCTATGATGACCCTTCCGTGAGGCCTATCGCGCTTGATGGGTTAATAAGAAAAGACATTGCAAGCAGGATAGCATGGAGTAAGATAATTAAGCCAAGAGAGAGAGTTAGTTATACTGTACATATACTGTACATATACTGACCATAATACATATCAACTCTGGGTAATAACTGTCGCCATAACTGTATCTTCTCCATAATGTTATCAATATCCAGCAAGTAAAAGGCATCATCAGAGCTCTGTAAATATAAACACACAGCACATAATATATTATACAATTAAGAGTGGTCAACTGTTTTCATTCTTTTTCTCTCTCCTTTTCTCTCATTCTCTGACTTGTATCCATTCGACCTTTTATTCAGCCTACTGTTTTAAGACTTTACCCTCATCCAGGTGTCGATTTCTTCCTGGCGAGCAAAAGCGAGCCAGCATTGAATGGAGAAATTCGGCTTCGCCGGAGAAGTTTTTCTATCGAAAAATTTACAAATTTAGCCTGCTTTTTTTTTTAAATATGCTGGCTCGCTACCGCTTGCCAGGAATAAAATCAACACCTGCATGGGGATAAAAGTTTTAAAACAGTAGACTGAATGGGACCGAATGGATACAACCCAGAGAGAGAGATGAGGTGGGACCCCTTAAGGAATTAAGTTAAGGCAGAGCACAAAGTAAAGTTAGCGGCAGTTCCAAGCAAGACATCAGGGACGTAACCCCTACTGTACCATACGGTACAGTAATAAAAGTCCCTCCCAGTCCCAAGCAATGTGGCCAAAATGGCAAGATATAACAACCTCCCACCTCAAAAGATGGAGGAATACTGTCTCTCCCAGCCTGTAGAGGCTTGGATATAAGCTGAGAAGTGTTGCCAACTCTAGAGCAGTGCTCAAACAGTCGTGGTACCAGGCACTGCCTGATACTGGCAGTTACAAGGAAAGTATATTACTGACGGCTCTCTGCTGTCGCTGGAACTGGGGAGTGATTTATCTACTGACACGGCTCTCTGCCGTCGTTGGTACTGAAGGGGTTAAATTAATTAATGAGATACCACGAGAGAGAAATGTCACCACCATTCCCCCCAACCATCGACCAACCACAACCACCACCTCAGAAGCACCAGTGCGCATTGCTACCATAACTTCGTGCAACATAAATCAGCGCCCCCGAGATCCAAGAACCATAATAACAGAGGAAGAAGAATCAAAGAAAATGAAAGTAACAAGGCTAACTCCAACAAACCACCAGGCGTGAAGAAGGAAAACGACAGCCGGAGGGGAGACTACCCTAGCCGCCCAGACACACACGTGGACCACAGCAACTCTTTGCAAATAGAATATAAACCCCTTCAGTGTTCCCCTGTGTTGTGTAATACCCCAAAGAAAGAAAATGTGAAGAAGCGATTTAACTATTCCCCAGAAATAATAAACCCCAGTTACCATGTAAATAATGAGGAAAGGAATAACCAAGTCATAGTAGACTCACCTCACCCATCAGGTCTAAATTTCCCTCAGAGTCAATACCAACCCAAATTTCACATACAAATGATACCTAAATCCTCCTCATGTAATCTCAAAACCAAATCAAGTGTTAATGCGACCGGCTTCCTGACAGAAACCAAAGCCAGAGGCTCACGCATGTCCCTCTTGCCCCAAAACCGGGCCCCCCTGATGCCGACAAAATCAGAGTCACTATGCGCATTGAGCCTTGACAAAGTAAAGGGTACATCACACAGTCAGGAGTGCGAGCTAGAGCCACTAGGATTAGGGGGATAATTCGGACTCGCGGGCCTATTCGCGGTGAAAATCGATGACTCCTAGTGACTCTAGCGATTTCTGTTAGACTCCCACTCGCTCGCGGTGAAAATCGATGACTCCTAGTGATTCTAGCGACTCCTATTAGACTCCCACTAGCTCGCACTCCAGACTGTGTGATGTACCCTTTAGCCTTCAGCCCTCAAACTTCTCTACCATCTTGGGTTCGGTAAATGTCTTGGTGAGGAACTTAGAGACAAAGGTAAAAATCTTGGTGAGGAACTTCCTTCCTTATCTACGGGTGTCCATCCATTCATAAGGAGCCCAGTAGTTAGATCGATTGCAAGCAACACTTTACGTGAGTTTGCAATTGAAACCCTTGATTTTGCACAGAGCAGCCACTCAAGTCTTTCTCGTGACTTAGTATCATACGACAGGGACGAGATAGATTTATTGGCTGTGACACCCTTTGACTCGAGCATATTAGGTGACTCCAGTACCTTCGATGCAAGCTTAGATAACCTTGTTCAGCCTCAGTTTGCATAACTGTACCCTTTTGCAGTTCCGGATAGTTTGCTTTCACCTTGTCCACCTACAAACGTTAATGACGCATGGATTGGCTTCAGAACCCAGATGGCCACCCAGGCTGTGCATTTCACAGAGTGCAGATTCGTGCCATCAGGAAGGAAGAGTGTGTCAGGGTTCTTCTAATATAAATTAGAAATAGGACTGGGGATAGGACTGAGTTGATAAGTTGGATAGAAGCAAAAAGATGTTAGTTTGGAAAGAAGTTATTTGTGCCAGACTCTATCAAAGGCTTTTGATATATCTAGCACAATAGAAAAAGTCTCACCAAATTCCCGAAGGGAGGATAACCAGGGAAGAACAGCACTGGAATCGTGCAAGGTTGAGTTTTTAGCAAATGTTTGAGCAAAGAGTTCAGCTTTGTCAGAGGAAGAAGTTATTCACATTTGCGGATAATGTCCTGAATGGTTTGATTAGCTGTTAAATTTGTCCAGCAGTGTCTCTTGATTGGGTTTGACAACACACGTTTTCTCCCACAAGTAGGGTGCATTGTACTCCGTTAAGTAATATCATGTCTTGTTGGCAGAACATCATTTACACTGCCACTCGGGGTGCGTGGGACTCTCCTACATAACTCCATCATTTGTATGCGTATGATATTAAAGTCTTCCACTAATCGTGTGCCATGTGGCTCATCCTGTACATCATCACCCAGTATTTGGAACTTACTGTAAGTTGTCACTGGAATCAATGTTTTGGTTTATGCTGGTTTCGTGCCATTTCATACAAGTTGGTAATTATTTTGTCTGTCTTGTTTAGGATAATAAGGGGTAGTGGTTGTAGGGACTACACTGTAGGTTACACTTGAGGTTTGTCTTGTTTAGGATAATAAAGGGTAGTGGTTGTAGGGACTCCACTGTAGGTTACACTTGAGGTTTGTTTAGGATAATAAGGGGTAGTGGTTGTAGGGACTACACTGTAGGTTACACTTGAGGTTTGTTTAGGATAATAAGGGGTAGTGGTTGTAGGGACTACACTGTAGGTTACACTTGAAGTTTGTTTAGGATAATAAGGGGTAGTGGTTGTAGGGACTAAACTGTAGGTTACACTTGAGGTTTATGCACATACATTTACATAATATTCTCGCTCAAACTTTTGCAGAAACAAATTCCTGTAGAGTTGAATCTTTCGTTTAACCCGTGGAGCCCCGGCTAGTTTTGTAATGTTTGTTCACCAGAACCCGGCCGGTTTTCAAAAAATTGTTTTATTCCAGAAACAATAGCGAATGGGTTAGGAATGAAGGAAAAACCACGAAAAACCGCTCAAAAAGCTTAAAGAATGGTCCTACAGAGCCCCCGAAAATGTATTTTACAAGAGTAAAAAATTGAAGGCAATTACCCTCAAAAAACAGGTTATTGCGCGCTCACGCGCACGCACGTGGACTTTGAGAGTTTTCAACCATCGGCACGGTTGCGTGGGATACGTACACAGTTCCCATACAAATCTGAGCCCTCTTGAGTGGCTACACCTGAGGTTACGGTCGGCGCAATTAGGGTGACGCGTCAGACGCGTCTCTGGGGCTGTGCGTTACATACATCGCCGACGCGTGGGGCTGTACGGGTTAAGGCTGTGATTAATTGGATGGCATCACTAAAGGGAGAATCCTCCAAAATGCCCGATGCATCGACAGCAAAGTCGTGTAGTCGCCATTTTTATTGAAATTTGTTATATTTTTCTAAGTTTCTTGAAGCATTGAATACATTTCGTTTTTCATAGCAACTATTAATTTTCAAAGAACTATAACACTATTTTCAACTTACTCTTATGTTAACTATGTCTCTGATTCTCTCCAAGGTAGATATTTTGGAGTCAAGACCATTGTTTTGACTGCTGATACTGATTTGGTCCATATCTGCAAGAAAATGATAAATTATTTAAATATTGTTACGATTGTCGTCGATGTTAGCACCAGGTTCTTAAATTGAACAATGTTAGCTATTAAGATTATGAATGATCTAGTTTATATCATATAGAGTGAAGTACTGACTCCGATACATAAACAAAATATAAAAAAATAGAGTTAGAAGGTCGGCAAGATAAACAGTAGACCACTTTATAATTTAATAAACAAAACTGAACACATAACGTATTTACAAAACAAAATATGAAAGTTATATTTACTGGGAAGCGAGATAGATATACATATAATTGAGGTTCGCCATGGGTGTATTACTGATGATTATGAATATAGATAGTATTATACAAGGTTTTTAATGGGGTTGTATTGACTAATTAGGTAGGTTCTTACTTGACTGTGGAAAATGTGACCAACACGAACACAAATACGAAGGCAATAGAGGATAATAAAACAAAGAGTATAAACATAGATTGTTCTTATTTGACAGTAACATATGATTAAAGGTCAATTGGATATATCAAGTCGAAGATGTCACACTACGGCCTTGCATCATTAGTTCCACTAATTTCTTCTTATCTTCATAACAGAAAAATACGTGTAATGGTAGATGGCCTTTATTCTCAATTTCACTCAATAAATGCTGGTGTTCCCCAGGGATCAGTTTAAACACTGCAATGTTCATTGTCTCTTAAAAAAAAAAAAAAAAAAAAAAGGTACATCAGACATGGATAGGTAATTATGTAACAGCACGATCGAGGATCCACTAGGCGCCTCAAGGAGATGTTGGGCAGGTTCCGACGGTCGTTAAAGATGCGGCTGCGTTGTATTCCCGATGACGTCCTGGTCCGTGGTGGTGATCCTGCCGTGTGACGGTTGCAGAGTTAGCGAAGACTTCCTTGAGGATCTTCTAAGGAACTTTGATGTTTAGGTCTTATACGAATACGAGCCATTTCACCAGTGTCTTACGCTCTCGTATCGTAGGACTTAACCCTCGGAATCCAGGAGGCCTCATATGAGGCAAAACAAAAATTGGCAAGAATACGGGAGGCCTCAAATGAGGTGCTAAAAATCACTGCTAAAATCATCGTAACTCGGCAACCACGCGTCGTAGCGGTGTCATCTCAACGGTAATCTACAGACAACAAAAAGTTCTACAATTTGCAAAACAATTGACTGTTCTAAGTGGTCTCAGTCAGTAGCTACTGAATTATGAAGTTTGCCTGTACCAAAAGGGCCCCGAACACAGCGATCGGGATCATATAAAGCTCCTGGATTTCGTGGGTTAAGATACTTCATACTAGACTTATCTCTTTGGATTAAGGGGGTAGAGTTTATTTATTAGTCTATTTAGTATTATGCGAGTTGATTGTCACAATTTGTTTTTACATATTTGAAGACAGATATGGAATCTATATTTTATTTTATTTGTTTTTTTTTAAGAGACAATGAACGGAGGAAGGAAAAACACAGACAAAACAAAAAGGTCCATGTGCCTAAAGGCATCCTCCATTCATAAAATGTTTGTAACAACTGGATTTAAACTGTTGTAGATTGTAAGTTTGTGGAAAGCAACTCGAGGGAAGTGAATTCCAAAGAGTAGTAATTCTGGGGATAAATGAATTTTGATAAGCAGAAGTTCTGCATTGTGGAGGAGAAAGTGTAAATTCATGGACACTCTCAGCTGCCCTAGTTCTACGGGGAAAGATGTGGAGAGGCGGCACAATTGAAGCAAGTTCCTCAGAACAATTGCTGTGAAAATATCTGTAGAATAATGCAAGGGATGCAACGTTTCTTCGTATGGATAATGTAGGAAGGTCCTGTGTGATTGCAGGGTTATTGATTAATCTAATTGCTTTATTTTGAATTTTGTCCAACTGCCTCAATGCAACCACTCCACTTCCACTCCACAGAGGTGAACAGTAATCCATCTGAGAACGCACATGACTTTTATATATTACGGCCAACTGCTCGTCAGTGAAGAATTCTCGAACTCTGTACAGGAGTCCCAGTTTCTTAGAGGCATTCTTAGCAATGCTTCTAACATAATGTGTCCAGCTCAAGTTAGTAGTTAATGTTACACCGAGAATGTCAATACTAGGGGAAGTGGGAATATTTACATCATTAAAAAATATATGGGAGTCAGTGAGATTCTGTCGGTTAGAAAATTGAATGTACTTGATTTTCTGTGCATTAAAGGAAACTAGATTCTTTTGTCCCCATTCATTAATTCTAGAAAGGTCCTGGTTCAGAGAAATTGCAGTTTTTATTTTTGAATTTATAAGATCGGGTTGGGTGAAAGAATTGGTAAATGTGAAGGAACTGTGGAGTGTTGAGTCATCTGCGTAGGAATGTATTGGATTATGAGTGGTAGATAAGAGATCATTGATATAAATGAGGAACAGAGTTGGGGCCAAAACTGATCCCTGGGGAACACCATCATTTATTGAGTGAAATTGAGAATAAAGGCCATATACCATTACACATATTTTTCTGTTATGAAGATAAGAAGAAATTCGTGGAACTAATGATGCTAGGCCGTAGTGTGACATCTTCGACAATAAGGATTGATGCCAGACTCTATCAAATGCCTTTGATATATCCAGTGCTATTGTATGTGTTTCACCATGTTGGTCTGTAGCTTGGTTGATTTGATGTGTAAGAAGGCAAAGAATGTCTGCAGTTGATCGACATCGTCTAAAACCATATTGCCTATCACTGATTAATTTATTATTCTCAAGATGCTTAATTATATGATTATTTAATATAATTTCAAAGACTTTACCAAGAGTGGAAGTTATAGCTATTGGTCTGTAGTTTGATGGATCTGAAGAGGCACCTTTTTTAGGAACTGGATGGATGTTTGCTTCTTTCCAGGATATTGGGAAGCATGAGGTATGAGTACACAGACGAAATAATTTTGCCAATACAGGAGCGAGCACCAAGGAGCAATTCTTAAGTACTATTGGAGGAATTTCATCTGGACCAGGAGCTTTATCTACTGAGAGATTCTGCAAAATAGTTTTGACATGTCTGGTGTGGATCTTAAGTGAGGAAATTTCAGGCGAATTAAAATTAAGTACAGGGACATCTTGATTTATTTCATCTAAGGTTGAGTTGGTGGAGAAAATATCCGCAAGAAGGTTAGCTTTACCTCGTGGGTCACTTACAAGATTGCCAGTCGGAGATTTTAATGGTGGAATGGATGAAGCAGTAGTGAAGTTGGATTTGAATGAGTTAAGAGTAGACCAAATTATTTTGTTATCATTTGGATTATTTAGAAGTTTATTTGCCTGCTTGTGGAGAAAGTTTGATTTAGTTAGATTTAATACAATTTTGGCATGATTTCTGATGTTTCTAAAGTAATTAAAGGCTTCATGTGTTTTTGATCTTGTGTATGCATTGTAGGCTATTGCTTTTTGTTCAGTTACTCTAGCACAATTATGGTCAAACCATTTAGGTGAATTAGATCTTTTACTGTACTTTTGATGAGGAATAAAAGTTTCCATTCCAATTTTTATAAAATCTTGTATGTGGCTCAAGGTGGAGTGTGCATCATTAGAAAAAAAAAAAGAGGTCCAGGGAATATCAATACAGAAATATGCTCTAAACATCATATGAAAATGTGTTTTAACCCTCGGCAAAACCTAATAATAAGTTAAGGTACTGAAATGTCTTTTTTTGGCAACAAGGTTGTCAATACTCTTCTATAGATGGCACCGATTTGAATACTCGCCATTTTCCTTCGTCTCCCGAGGTCTGTCCACCACCTTTTTAGTCAACACTACCTCCATCTGCCTATCTCTGTCGAAACTACAGGTGTTAATTTCCACGCCTTTGCGCATCACGTCACGAGACACTTCTGGGTTTTTATTGGTTTCTTTGTGAACACGTCATTATAACTCATAGGTTACGTCACACATACAAACAGGAACCAATCACTCAGGTGTAATATGTTGATTACGTCATTGCAATCGCCCAATCACAGATACCCACCCAAAAAGGATAGAAGGAAAGAGGTGAAAGCGTGACGTCACACGGTTATTTCCTCGCACGTCCTAGGGGTAGCAGCACTATCGTGGGGCGTAATATTATAACCAAAAGGCCCCAGTTGTTGTTATTGTTGTTGTTGTTCCCCAGGCTGTCTGACCGAACAGCACCAAGGTCTCGAGCAAGGCCAAGGCCATAACCGAGCGCCCCCACTGAACCCTTTCAGCTTTACTACTAAGAAAGCCCAGGTGACCGAAGCCGTTCCCAGGCGAGGGGCTGAGGAGTGTGTGGAAACGCCCGGGACACCAATGCCCCACCTAGGGCCCTGTGCCCCTTAACAATTATGAAGGGAAAGTTGAGGGGTAAATTGGCCCCAGTGGTTATTTTTTATTAAATACTCCTTGATATCTGCACGCCTGGCTTGTCTGCAGTGTTACCGAACTGTCTTATCCTCTAATACTCCTTGATATCTACACGCCTGGCTTGTCTGCAGTGTTACCGAACTGTCTTATCCTCTAATACTCCTTGATATCTGCACGCCTGGCTTGTCTGCAGTGTTACCGAACTGTCTTATCCTCTAATACTCCTTGATATCTGCACGCCTGGCTTGTCTGCAGTGTTACCGAACTGTCTTATCCTCTAATACTCCTTGATATCTGCACGCCTGGCTTGTCTGCAGTGTTACCGAACTGTCTTATCCTCTAATACTCCTTGATATCTGCACGCCTGGCTTGTCTGCAGTGTTACCGAACTGTCTTATCCTCTAATACTCCTTGATATCTGCACGCCTGGCTTGTCTGCAGTGTTACCGAACTGTCTTATCCTCTAATACTCCTTGATATCTGCACGCCTGGCTTGTCTGCAGTGTTACCGAACTGTCTTATCCTCTAATGCTAGTATTTCGGTCATCATATTACAATGGGTCGTTGCCCAGAATTTGGAAAACCTCATCAATTACTCCTATATTTAAAAAAGGCTCGCGCTATGACCCATTAATGTACAGACCTGTATGTCTGACCTCTGTTCGTGTTAAAACTATGGAACGCATTTTAGTTAAACACAATCATGAATATGTAGAACTACATGACCTATTTAGCCTAGACCAATTTGGTTTTAGACCAGAAAGATCCACTGAAGACCAACTAATTCTAACTTACAATGATATAACTTTGTGGATGGATAGGTGTTATAATATGGATCTTATTTTATTCAGCTTCGTGAAGGTGTTTGACATGGTGAGTCATGACATCTTCATTGCAAAATTATACAGTCCAGGCATACAAGGTAGGATGCTGGACTGGATCCGGTGTTTCTTGTCCAACAGAACTATGCATGTTGTTGTTGATCGCAATTCCAGTTCCCCTAGAAAGTTAGTTAGTGGAGTTCCCCAGGGGTCGGTAATTTGGACCTTTACTTTTTCTTTTTTACGTAAATTTCCTAACTCACAAGACATCATCATTTACTAAAATATTCGCTGATGACCTTAAATTATATCATCTATATGTAAAGATCTGTACTGGTTCCCATGGGAACACATTGCCAACATGAATGCCTGCCAGAACGATATTAATACACTCCTTCAGGTATTAAAATCCTGGGGATTAACCCCTCCAATCCCAGTGCCGTATATATACACGTCTGGAAGTGTGGTGGGCGGGCTTGTGGCTTTGGCTCCGCTACATGTCTGCCTGCCGAGATCGGACCCTCTCCGGGTGGTCGGGGGCCGGGGCAGTGCTGGAGCGACCTAGGTGACCCTGGTCTCTGGGTATTCTCCTGGGTGACTTAGATATGTGTGAATTTTGTGTTTTGTCTGTGTTTGTTTGCTGTTTTGTCTTGTGTTTTGTGTTTTCCTGTTCTTGCTCTGTCCTGAGTCGGACACCCCCAAGAAAAAAAATAAAAAAAATAAAAAAATAAAAAAATAAAAAAATAATAATAATAATAAAATAGAGGGAAATAAAATAAAAAATAGGAAAAGTGGGGATTGGGCCTGAGCATATAGATAGATAGATAGATAGTAGATAAGTAACTCCCCAGTCCCAGTGACGTATATATCCGTCAGTAATGTACTTTCCTTGTAACTGCCTCTACAACCCTGTACCAGTTACCAAGACCTTTTAAGCACTGCTCCCGTGTTGGCAACCATTCTCAGCTTAAATGAGAACCACTGAAGGGTGACAGAGCCAGTGTTGCCTCATCTTTGGAGGTGGATAGGTGGTCTCTCCTGCCATATTGGCCACATTGCTTGGGACTGCTGGGGACTCTTATTACTTTATCCTACGGTACAGTACGGGTTAAGATAAATTCTTCTAAATATATACTTCTCAGGTTCTCTAGGAAACCAGTGAATTGGGAAGCTGTTAGTCACAGTGGTATTTACTACCTTGATGGTTCTCCTATCCCCCTGAGAGACTCCGCTTTAAAGTTTCATCAGCATATAGCAAAAACAGTAAACAAAGCTAGTGGTGTCTTGCATTATATTCTTAAAACTACGGTGAATAGTGAAGATTCGTTTATGATGCCATTGTATGCCTTCTTCTAGAATACTCGTCTTCCTTGTGGCATTTAAAATATATTAATATTTTTGGGTCATGCCCCATCGAGGGTTCGAACCCAGGCCAGTAGTGCAGCACTCCAGCACCTAACCAACTAGACCACCGAGGAACTTAAAAGTAATGGCTTCATTTGGAATTATATCCCATCCACCACCACCCGCTCCGACTCATGATCACGTAGCTAGGTACACTCGGATACCATAGTCTCTAGCCCACTCCTCTCTGGCAAGAGGTGAGGCTAGGACTCTTACAGGATGGCGGCCCACAGTGATGGTTAGGGGTGGGGTTGGGGGGAGAGGGCAACGCACACACGATCACACTGTGAAGCATTTGTGTGAAGCAATCCAGGAAGCTATCTTTGTTGGTTACTTTCTTGTAGTTATTTGATATTTGTTCGCATCATTTCGCATTATTTAAAATCCTTTATTCCATATTATTGAGAACAAACATATGCAATATTTGCTTTAGCATGAGTATTAAGCCCGCGTCATAAAGAGCCCGAACGTTGGAGGACAAATTCCCGAGTAGGATGACTTGCACAAAAAATTCAAAGTCGGGTATATTCCGAACAATTCGGCATAAGTTCCTGACTAGTCCTGGGTTGGTCTGAGGTTGGTCTGATGTTGTTCAGGTGTGTAGCCGACATTCTGGGGGTTCGGCAAAAAGTTAGTGCATGCACTAACTTTTCAAGAACATTCGGGACAAAAAAACGTTACAAAATGGTCGGATGTTGGTCGGGATTTATTCGTAACTCGTTCGGTATTTGTTCGGATTAATT
Organism: Paralithodes platypus; assembly: GCA_032716605.1. Taxonomy (NCBI): domain Eukaryota; kingdom Metazoa; phylum Arthropoda; class Malacostraca; order Decapoda; family Lithodidae; genus Paralithodes; species Paralithodes platypus. Next base: position 1,413,275 of record CM064542.1, on the reverse strand, counting down.
CTTTGTTCGTTCTTCTGATTCGGGACTTGTTCGGTACTTTTTTCCATTGCCGATGTTGTTTGGAACTATCCGAACAAATCCCGAACAAATCCCGCACAATTCCCGAAAAAACTTCGATAAAATCACGATGAATCCCTCGTATTCCAGAATAAAACCCGCACGAGTTACTAATTTTCAGAACAAGTTACGATCAAATTCAGACAAATATACGAATAAATTTGGATGTCTGCTCGATGTATCTTGTTTAATTAGGAATTAAATCCGAATTGATTTCGAACAAGTAGAATTAGCCACGAATAACAATGGAACTTTCCCAGAATAACTGCCGACGTGTCGGAATGCTAGTTTCGGTCCCACGTGGGTCCATGTGGGTACCCAAGCCTTCCACAATTTGCACCCCGGAGTGAACGCGATTGATCGTACGTTGGCAGCCACCTGCACGGACCCCTTATAAATAGCTGCGGTTCGCCAGCATACCAAAGGCATTTTCAACCTGCCTCCTGGCCCGAGACAGCCTGTAGTTGAAATTCCTCTTTGGTTGATCGAGTCCTCGGTGAGGGTATGGCTTCTGCAACCACTCCCTCATGGGGAATGCGTCGTCACCCACAAGGAAGTAGGGCACTGGCTTGTCATCCCCTGGGAATGGCTCAGGTGCCGGCAGGCCTGCTGCACCGTCCTCCAGCACCTTCCGGAGGTCGGTCACCTGGAATATGCCCCCATCAGATGCGGACCCGTTCGCTCCAACATCCAAATACATAAATTTTCCCAGGTGATCAACAACTGCCAGGAGCACAATGGAGTTGTAGTGCTTGTAGTTGTAGTACAAGGACCCAGTGTTTGCAGGAGGCTGTATGGCAATGTGCTTGCCGTCGATTGCTCCCACGGTGTGCCGGAAGTTCCACCTGTCATTGAACCCCTTGGCAACCTCCTTCCAGCCTTCCGGTGTTGATGGGCAGACAATGACCTCCTCCATGTACTCTTGGATTATTGCCTCGCACGTCTCACGTACCACCAGGGAAATTGTGTTGGCACCAACAAGAATATTTAGTGCCATACTCTTGTATGCCTCGCCCGTTGCCAAGAAACGTAGAGTTATGGCAACTCGCAAACCAGGCTCCAGGGGCTTCTTCCAATTGGTTTCCTCCTTCTTGATCCGGGGTGTCACACGGCTTACAATCTCATTGTAGAGCTCCTCGTCCATACGGAGATAGTACTTGTAGGTGGACTTGTTGATTGCCATTAGCGTCTTCATCAATTGGTGGTAGTGTCCATAGGAAAATCTCTGTCTATACAATGGCTTGACGCTGCAGCTTCGTGGTTTCCTGGTACGTAGACGGCGTAGACGCTTTAATTTCAGGAGGGTGTGGCACATCAGCTGATGATTGAGGGTGGCAACGACAAGCTGCTGGAAGTGGATGGCCCTCTCCAACTCTTCGCACAGGTCATCAGGGGGTGCTGCGAGATCCGGGTTCATCCTGCCTGCCATGTTGCCGTGTCGATCGCTGAGTTGAGACTGGTGGGGTGTGAGCCAACCCATCTCTTTATATAGGGCAGGTAAAAAATGTCTTGCTACAGTCGTAAAACAGTCTGATGTCATCATCATCATCATCTCCGACGCCTTGTTTCCCCCTGGGAAACCCCCACTAGAGGATGGCCATGACAGAAACGTCTCCAAGCTACTTTGTCAAGACATGCCTCCTTTGCCCGTGCCACAATGCCCCTTCCACTACGTGGAAGCTTTTCTTCAATATATTTGTCCACTTTCTTTTCCCATACCATAGGTGGTCTTCCACTACTAGCAGTTCCACTCACCTGACTCCCATATATCTTTCTTGGCATTCTGTCTTCATCCATTCTCTGAACATGACCATACCACCTCAAAGTACTTCTCTTTATCCACTCAACCACACCACAATCAATGCCCAAAGCCTGCTCTTCCATTCCAAAGGACTCGTACACTTCCCTATTACTTGGCCCATCTAGCCTATTCATGCCAGCTGCCATTCTGAAAAAGCTCATCTCCACAGCTCTCAGTTTGAAGAGGTCCTCGTCACTTGCCGTCCATGTCTCGCTTCCATACGAGAGTGTTGGGAGCAGCACACTGTTTCTCAGTGACTTTTTGACTTCCTGGCTAACCATTCTTCCTTTGAGAATACTATCAAGTTCTCCAATCACTTTTCTCCCTTGCATTTTTCTCTCTTTTATCTCACTCTCCATTTTACCATATTTGCATAGTACAGCTCCCAAATACTTGAAACTTTCAACCTCTTCTAGTACTTAATTTTTCAATTTTATTTTACAACTTTTCTTGTGTTCATTCTTGATTCTATATTTTTCCTTAAAATCAATGGTTTCATGCATTCTTCTCTCAAACACCATTACCTTACATTTCCCTACATTGACCTTTAACTTTCTCTTTTCACATACCGTCAAAGTCAGTGACCACTCTCTGAAGTTCTTCAGCATTTTCCGCCAACAGGACTGCATCGTCCGCATATAGGCATGTTAAAATCTTCCATGTTCTTCCCTCTGATTCCAGTCTAGCTCCCACACCCATTGATACAGCCCTACATTCCCTAATCACTCCATCCATGTATATATTGAACAACCAAGCTGACATGACACATCCCTGTCTTACACCTACATTGACCTCAAAACTTTCACTTAACTTATCCCCTACCTTCACATTTGCCATTGCATTCCTATAAAAAGATTTTACTGCCATTAGCAACTTTCCTCCCACACCATACACTGTTAACACATCCCACAGGCCCTCCCAGTCTACTTTGTCGTAGGCTTTTTCCAAATCCATGAAAAAATCCGGTCTGATGTTGTTCTCATAATGTTCTTCTCTATCGGTTGTTTGTCGACATCTCATCGGTTAAGTTCGGTTAATTATCGTAAAGCATTCCAATGTCATTCGGAACTGTGTTTGATGATTCGGGTATGGTCGAAAATCATTCTTTGCATAACGAGTGTAACTTCGATTCATGTTCGGTAGTTGTTCGAGATTTCGAGATTTTGTCGTAGGTCGTTCTTGACTATCGGATATTATTCTGAACTCGTTCGGGCCATGTTCGTAATCTTCAAATTTCGGGAGAGTCTCGGCTGTATTCGGTAAAAATTTGCAAGTCATCCTATTCGGGAACTTGTCCTCCAACGTTCGGGCTCTGTATGACGCAGGCTTAAATATAACTACCGGTGTGAACCATTAGTTATTAGGTAGTGCAGTTCCTATTATTAGCAAAATTGAAGTTCAGGGAAGGCTTCAAAATAGATCAGTATAGATATGGCAGACTGGAACACACACACACTCACACACACAGAGAGATAGATAGAGAGAGAGAAGGATAGTGTGTGTGGGTGTGGGTGGGGGGGAGGGGGGTAACAGACTGGGAGTCAGAGACACAGGGAGAGGGTGAGATGTGGTTGTGGTGGTGAGAGGCAAAGAGGGAGTGAGATAGAGTGAAAGGGAGGTGTTGGAAAGGAAATAAGGAATAGGAATACGACAGAACTTAATTAGAAACATTTGTGGGTGTGTGTGTGTGTGTGAATAACTAATCATAGTCATATATGTCATTGGTAACTTTCTGAATTATATCTTTCATATAGGGTAATTAGTATAACAATTTAAAGATTTTCATTATCTTTACTGTTAGAGAAGTATCATTCCTACGCAGGTAAAGCAATACCCATGAATACAACTTCAGTCTGAAGCATGTGTGATTCGTAGGGTTCACTTTAAACCTACAGTACGCGCATGGATTGTTTTCTTGATAGAAGCATATGTTTCCTCTATACATAATAATGTTAACATAATAATTGTGAGATGAAAAAGTACAGTAATAAATGCCAAGACAATATATATTAACATACATTTATATGAATATAAATAGTAAGACGTTAATATGAACTCAGAGAGAGAGATGCATGGAAAAATGAGTATATCAGTTAAATCTTTGCTATGGCACTTGTATCTAAGTAATAATAATAATATAATAATAATGATAATTGCAATAATAATAATCTTAGATAAATGTCATACTTATTTGTGAGGCTAAGGCAGGATTCAAAGACCTCAAATGCTTCACAGTGTGTTCGTGTGTGCGTTGCCCTCAACCCCACCCCTATTAACTATCACTGTGGGCCGCCGTCCAGTAAGGGTCCTGGCCTCACCTCTCGCCAGAGAGGAGTGTGCTAGAGACTATGGTATCCGAGTGTACCATGCACACAAACGCTAGCAACTAAGTACTAGAGAAGGATACAAGTAATCTGGGGCTCTATCAAATTGAAGGCCTCACTGATAAACAAGTAGAGCCTTAATAAATTAATATTTTTGTGTCATGCCCCAGCGAGCAGATCTAAAGCTGATAGAATCGGTGCAGAGGCGTTGGACAAGGAACATCCGGGGAATGAGCGACCTGAGCTATGTGGACCGTTTGAGGGCTCTCAATCTTTATTCTATGAAGGGTAGACTTATTAGACATGATATTATTATAAGTATTGGCAAATCTTTCATGACTGCTGTATAATTACTCCTAGTGATCTCTTTACTTTTCCCCCATGCTCGACCACAAGAGGACACAGGTTTAAGATTGCACACGTGAAGACTGAACTTGAATGTAGGAAGAGATTCTTTAGTGTAAGGGGCATATCCTTGTGGAATTCCTCCCTGATTCTGTGGTTTCGATCTCCAATTTTGCCTTATTTAAGAGAGCTCTGGTTGAACATCTAGACGGCATGCTTTACCAGTACCACTAGACCTTTTGTTTTTCACCTACAGTAATATTCTCGTCGTATCACCATCGCTACTATCTGACTTACAAGTTGCTGCTTATGATGCACTATCCAGCTTATCAGCCTTGCCTATATCAACAAGTTTATATGAACTAATAAGCTGGCACATCAGTAGAGTGTGGCTTACCTCCCTCCCACCCTTCCCCCCCCCCCCCCCCCTTGGCTGAGCAAACCGCCGAGGGTCGGGAAGCCCACCAGGTAAGATAACCAGGTAAGATACTGGTGATGGGCTGGTCTATCAGAGTGAGAACTGAGCGATCTCTGCCATACCCATAGCTTACTCTGACTGTTCCTTTTACTTATATATTTTCTAGATCTCAAGTGACGGCGTCTCTTCCGTGGATTGACCTCCCAATCTACCAAGATTGGAAGCCAAAGCGTCACATTTTTCCTTTGCCCCTCAACTTTCTCTTCATAATTGCTGAGGGTCACAGGGCCCTGGGTGGGGCTTTGGTTTCCCGGGCGTTTCCTCACCCTCCCCAGCTCCCCGCCATGGAGTGGCTTCGGTCACCCAGGCTTTATTGTGGTCGGCAGGGAGGGTTCTGTGGGGGCGCTCGGTTATAGCCTTGGCCTTGCTCGGGGCCTTGGGGCTGTTCGGCCAGGCAGCTTGGGGAACAGCAACAACAACAACCAGGTAAGATACCACAGTTAGCGAAAGGTCTGCATAATTAGATTAAAGAGGGAACGTCTTTAAGAGTGAATTAATGTGGGTAAAAACACTTGTAAATTATTTAAAATAAAATTGATATAGGCTATAAGCATGCAAGAGGAAAAAAATAAGTATACATATACAATATATAAAATACTTACCGGTATATATGATGCAAGTTGTATAACTCCAAGCAACACAACATCAATGAAAATATCATATAGAATTTATATTATTAGTTACATGTTATGTAAATGTTAAATTGCAAAGTTGCAATAAAATGGATATTTAGACGAAATTCGTAGTTAGAGTATACTTATGACAGTTTCATCTAGGGATATTCTATCCCAGCCTGTTCGACGTTGGCAACCCCTGAATCTCACAACAACAATGGCGATAGTGCTGCCATCTCTCGAACGCGCGAATCACTATTTTCAGATATGTGACCTCACTCTTTCGTCTCTATCTATCTATCTATCCTTACACTATGTACTGTACCAACCCCTGGCAACCAACAGTTATTGTCGTTATCGAGTACTTGGAACCCCACCACTTTTTGATGGATAACAACAACAGATGGCGTTAGCGTCTAGTAGGCCTTAGGGCAAGCTCTAGCCTCTAGGGCATTTACACTACAGTCTGGTTCCTGACCACTTATTGCCTCCTGGTACACGAAATACACACTTGCATTTTCGGTCCTTTGCAGACAAGGACAATCGGGTTTGCCATTGTTATAATTGACTTTCTATTGCAAAATAATTTATATTGAGGTTGGAGTACAAATAAGGGTTATGTATTCAATGGCATACAATTATTGGTTATACTGATGTTTTGGACCGACAGTTAGCCCATCGATCTTTTTAGGCCTAATAGGTCCGGTAGAGCATATTATACATCATTGCTATATATATATTTCATTAAGAGCTGAAATGTGTTATAAGGGAGAAAAACCAAAAACGCTAAAATACAGTATACTGTAAAACAATAAGTTTTTGAGCCAGTACCCAACCAGCGGGGGTGTGGGGGCAGCAGCCCCCACCCATATACTAGGTTAGGTTAGGTAAGGTTGTTAGGTTAGGCTAATAGCCTCGCACATTAAAAAAATAAAAAAATAAAAAAATAATAATAACCCAACCAGCAGGGGTGTGGGGGCAGCAGCCCCCACCCATAATACTAGGATAGGTTAGGTAAGGTTGTTAGGTTAGGCTAATGTCTTCCCAAAGTTTACTATTTTAATAACATAAGATATTAGGCTACCCACTCCACCCCATGAATTCCGAGCAGTACTAGTAGGGGCGTGTTATTAGATTGTTGGATAATGGGTAAATACTCATTTCAGCTCCTCTTCAGTATATAACAACACTATATCGGAAGGAAAAATTAAAAAATACAAACTAAAACTTACTGAAATCGCTGTCGGTCCCAAAAGTCAGGTTTACCCAATTATTAGGTGGTGTTTATTAAAAAATAGTTGCTAATTTTACCCGGAATGCCTGAATATGTTAAAAGCCGAACTAGTGATCAGCTTGCAAAACAACACGAAACAGCTACTGGATTTGTAAAAGACAAATCAGTGTTTTTTTGTGTTCTAAGTCAATCAGTAATCTGCCATTCTTCCACTAGCATGGTCTGAAACCATTGTTGCTGTGACATATGCAATATTGATTGATAATTTCAAGTAAATCAGCTGGTAAATAGTCTATCTTCACTGGCTCCGGACTCAAATCAACTCGTTCCCTAGTCGTTTCGCTATCATAACACGATGTATTCTTTAAATAACTGTAATAAGCATGCCATAACCAACCATATAGCCTACGCTATTTTATATTGGGATAGGCCTATGCTTATCCTCTTATTCCGACAGTAATAGTAGGAAATCATGAAAGAAAGGTACGGTGATGTCATTTCCCTGAATACCGATTTTCGTTTATATTCCGCAGGGAAATTGAAGAACCTAATCAATCTAGTTTGGGATAAGGTAGGATAGCTGTCCTCTCTGATGATGTATGGATACATTTTATTTGTAGTCGTTGCCTTCGTCCAGTGGAAGAATGAAATATATATTAATCGAAAAACAGGACGAAATAAAATATATGGAGTACAATAATAATAATAATAATAGTTCTTAAAGCTAGCGCATGCTAAGCCAGCCAAAGATAGCCCAATAAGGCCGATTAGGCGTATTTTCATTGGAGTCCTGTACTACTACCCCATCCCCTTGCTCATGAGGGATGGTAACGACTCAGTGCTTGTGAAAAATCTTTAATGCGCCGAGCGTGGGCGCGATCCCGGGTCTTCTGGGTGGAAGTTCGAGACGCTAGTCACTACACCAAGTGTGCCGCTAAGTATGTTGTTTTTATTTGTCCTTGATATGTATATACAGCTAAGGCCATATGGTGAGCGTGCATTATTGCATGGAATAATTATTTTAGTTGGCGACGTGAGCTCAAACAATGGTTTTAATTATATAATATGTTCTATATATATATATATATATATATATATATATATATATATATATATATATAGTTCGTTCATGTCAGAGAACATTACTTATGTACATAGATGTTGTAACAGGATAGATTAGAGGCTACATAATGTAGGTTTTGCCATTACGTCAAATTTGTGATTACTATACATTACATACAGTACTGTGGAGAGCACTAATGAAAGAGAAGTGCGATCCCGTAGAGTTTGTTTCACTATTAGTTGTGGATAGCAACAACAGATGGCGTTATTTTGTGGTGGGTGGCATCTGGCAACTTTTAGGAGCACGATTTTATTAGTACATTAGATAGCAGGTTTCCCATCTAGTATATAATCTCTATGTACCCACCTTGATTTACCTGAAAATCGATAGTCTATTCATGGTGGGACCGTGGATAGGTCGCTTTCCTCTGCCACACTGTTATTATTGATACAACCAAAAAACAATACTGCATCCCTCAAAGTGTTGACAGAACCTGGTTGTTTGGCCAGTGATGTGCCAAGTGGTCACCCATGTTATTATTATTAGCCCTTAGACCAGTGGTGTTGTGGTTAGTGCTGGTATCTGGAGTAAACACCACCCGGCGTCATTGTGGGTTCCCTACTTCACAGTTTCACCCAAAAGGAACACCTTTAGATCATGGTCGTCTGGAACCACAGCATATCAATAAGGTAAGCTATTATGCTTCAATATTTTTCGGGGTTAGTCACCCTGCCAATGTACTAGGTAGCCTACTAGGGACATATACTAGGTGTTAAGTGAGGGCTATTTATATATCCCAACTACCAGTGGTGTGCCAAGGTTCTAGCCACACATTGGCAGCTGGTTCGAACAATATCTACCATTGGTGGTTCATTCAGTGGACACGACGCCCGTGAAACAAGTGCATTGATAGTTAATAAGCTCCGCCCATACACAGTTGCGTATGTATAGGCATATGCAACGGCAACACAATAGAAAACTGTAATAGTGATTATTGTATTCTGATATATTTATTTGGGATGGATGTAGTAACCGGGTGTACCACTACCGACATGCAACATAAATCATCTATAAATACTTATAATAAAATAAATAAAATAAATACTTATAATAAAATAAATACTTATAAAGATAATATTCAAGGACACTAGTGCGACGTTATGAGAAATAATTTATTAGGGAATATAGGCACCTATAGATTCTCCATATTTTTCTCCATATAGTCCGCATGGATGATTATCGTTATCAACAAATTGAAAAATACCCACTACACAGACAAATACACCAAAAATCTAAGTCAAAGCGGGGGTGTGGGGGCGGCAGCCCCCACCTATAATACTAAGTTAGGTTAGGTAAGGTTGTTAGGTTAGGCTAATGTCCTTTCAAAGGGGTATAGGGTAGTAAACACTAGGATAGCCTATACCCGGCCAGAGGTAAGAAGAAGAAGAAGAAGAGTCCTGCAGTAGTCTCCTTGAATGCTACCCTTATAAATCTATAATACTAGGTTAGGTTAGCTTAGGTAGTTTGGTTAGGGTAATGTATTTTTGTATCCAAAGGCAGTCAAAATAGACGGGAACATGATGGTGAGCATCCGCGTAGTGTAAGCAAGACGGGCGGTAGGCTACACCCGTAACTACATTCTTGTCATTTATTTCATTATTTATTTTATTTATATATGTATTTATTTATTTATTGTGATTCCTTACAGATGAAATGCTGCTGTTTTCATTAAATATCAGACTATAACGTGGGTAAAAATTGACCTATGGTCCCGTTAAAATATCCTCAAGTAACCTATTAAAAACTGTTCAGGGGACTGGTTAGAACTTGTAGGATGTTTAATTGAAGGTCGGAAATCAGTATTTACTGAGAAATAAGTTTTAAAATGCGCTATGTTTTACGGGAGGGTCTGTACGCCGCCACATACGCGCGGCCCCGCCCACTGCCCAAAATGTACAAATATAATATTAGATTAGATTAACCTAACCTAACCTAACCTAACCCTAATATAATATAATATAATATAACATAACATAACATTACCTGGGTGATTTAATAGGTTACTTGAGGATATTTTAACGGGACCATAGGTCAACATTTATCCCCACTTTTTCTATTTTAATTTTATTTTATATTATTATTATTATTATTATTATTATTATTATTATTATTATTTTCTTGGGGGAGGGGGGGGGGGGGGGGGGGGCGGCTCAATACAGAGCAAGAGCAGGGACAACGCAAAACACAACAGAAAGTGTTTGGAAGACATATTTAGTCAATCTTGAACGGGACAAGGTAGCATTCAAGGAGACTACTGCAGGACTCTTCTTCTTCTTACCTCTGACCGGGTATAGGCTATCCTGGTGTTTACTACCCTATACCCATTTGAAAGGACATTAGCCTAACCTAACAACCTTACCTAACCTATCCTAGGTGGGGGCTGCCGCCCCCACACCCCCGCTTTGACTTAGATTTTTGGTGTATTTGTCTGTGAAGTGGGTATTTTTCAATTTGTTGATAACGAAAATCCTCCATGGAGAAAAATATGGCGAATCCATTGGTGCCTATTTTCCCTAATAAATTGTTTCTCATAACGTCGCACTACTGTCCTTGAATATTATCCGGGACAACACTAAAGGAATATAAATTTTAATGGGGAACATCAAAGCAACCTCAGATTCGCTGATGATAAAGTTTATCTTACCGACTGACTCGGGAGAAGAGTTCCAACAAATAATGGAGGATATAAACGATGGTTCACTTTTTGTCCAATTTTTGCATGTATTCATTATTTTTCGTTATTTTTGCATGTATTCATTATTTTTCTAGTTTCCTCCCTAGACCTCCATCAAATTTAAAAAAAACATCCATTAGATGCCCCTTCTTGATTAATTTGTACATTTTTCGGTGGAATAATGTCTTGGCCAAAGGCCGGTTCGGTAAGATTAGCAGTAGTGGGCGTACCACTACCGACATACAGCTTAACTCGTCTATAAAACATTAACCTAACCAAACAACCTAACCTAACCTAACCTAGTATTAATGTAGTAATAGGTTAGGTTAGGTTAGGTTAAGGGGAGATCTCCACTGGAGGGATTTTTTTCTTGACCCCTTTCTCCCTCATGTTTAGCCCCATTGCTTTTGATATTATAAAACGTTTGCCCCATTAGTTTAGCGATTTTAGGAACTTTCACCCCATATTAAGACCTTTCGTGCAATTCAGGTGTCGATTTTATCCTGGCGAGCGATAGCGAGCCTGTAATTTAAGAGGAACCGGCCTTCGGCCAGGACATTTTTCTACCGAAAAATGTACAAATTTATCTTGAAAGGGACTCAAGGGGGTGTAATTTTAAGCTTAATGGAGGTCTAGAGAACAAACTAAATACCTCCCCTTAATGTTTTATAGATGATTTATGCTGTATGTCGGTAGTGGTACGCCCACTACTCCTAATCTTACCGCCGGTTCTTCCAAACATTACAGGCTCACTATCGTTCGCCAGGGAAAAAATCGACACCTAAATAGCACGAAAGTTCTAAATATTGACGTAGAAATGGGGCAAAAGGTCTTAAAATCGACGAACTAATGGGGCAAACATCGTAACATCTGAAAACTAATGGGGCTAAACATGAGGGAGAAAAGTGACCAGAAAAACAGCCCATGTCCCTTTAAAGTAGTATTTAAAATTCATTGAAACCCACAAGTATGTTGAATGATAATGTGCAACCACAACAAATTAAGTTAGAGTATTATGTGCCAGATTCAGTGGAGGGATATATATATATAATATTATATAGTTAGGCCAGGTTATAAAAACAAACTTCATTCTTCTACTGTACTTCTCACTTCTCAGCTTGTTCTTCCTCTGTCCAATTACTCTTCTTTCCTATTTTACTCCAGCCATCTGGTCTGGAAAAACAAACTCGGATCACTCTAGAGAAATCAGACCAAGGATAGATATGGAATGGAGCGCAATTGGTAATCAAAATTTTATTATGAAAAGCAAGTTACCCCTTTCATTTAAGAGTCTTCCCGCAGTCCGCCGGGGGAACTCTTAAGAGTCTCTCCGCAGCTCCCGGGTTAAGAGAAAAGTATGCAAACAATGTGTCATTCCTGTACTAATTAATGGATCATAAACTAATAACAAAGTTTCATAAAAAAAACTTTGGGACAATATAAACATCTTGTAATTTAATTCATACATCGATTTTATCGTGGCCTATAGGTTTCTTATACCATGTATATCATTCATATATGCGTCTAAATGCCCGTAAAAACATTGTATTACTGATCCTGAAAAAAAAAAAAAAAAAAATCCTCTATATCGCCTAGGCCTATCTCGCAATTGAGGCGGGTGGCTTTGTTTACATCCGCCCCGAGTTTAGCTTCGGCGTCTCGCGTTAGGGAAAAATTGTTTTTTGCCCCAGTACTACTGTTTAAAACTTTAAATATATGAGGATTTCAATAAATCCTGTGGGGGGGGGGGGGGGGTTGTATCCCACTGCAAACGGTTGTGGCCAAATAGTTATTTTTCGCGAGTGGAGGGGCGTGTTTTTAGATTTTTGTTTAATGGGTAAATATGCATTTCCTAGTATTATCACACATCAAAACACCCTTACACAACTCTAAACTTGATAAAAACAATCGATTTTGTTGTTGTTAGCAATTTATTACAGGATCTTTATATTGACCAAACTGTGTAGTGCCCATGAACATATGGCGAGGATAATGTTGGGGATAACTTAAAGCAACAAAAAGAGCCTCTTGGACAATATAATAAACACAAGTAGAAGATAATTGCAGTGACAAGAGGAAATGGGCTTGGAAAGATCATATATTTAGAAAAGATTATAATGGACACATAATGGATCACAATGGGAATCTAGAGATGGAGCTAGAGGAAGGGCTAGACAGAGAACCAGATGGAGGGATGAGATTGGAAATTTACTAAAATAGGATGGAACAGGATAACATCTGACCATATAGATTAGAAACTTTATCCTACCGTAGGTCAATTTACATGCATGCAATAAACAAATCACGTGACAACAGGTAACCGGTAACTGTAACAGGTAAAGGTTTTACGAGCGCTACACGACGTATCACCTAGCACTTTTACTGAGACAACCAAGGATTTGGAAGTAATTAGCACAACAATATAAGTATTAGGCTACTCCATATACATGAACATTTTACCGAATACAAATTAATGACAACAATTAAGGGACTTGCTTAAAAATATAATGTTTGTATATTTTTATTTTATAGTGACATAGGCCTATAACCTGAATGTAACAACGATAGTAGGGTTGGGTGGATGCTGATAACGACCGTGTTTGATGGAGGAGCAATAATGGTTTGATGGTTTTACAGGTAAGCCACGGTAGCCTTGTCCGTGTCCTTGTTATTCAGGTGTGACTTTAACCTCATGACACAGGGACAAGTGGCTTAATTCTCCACTTTCGGTAATGCACAATATTAACGAAAATTAGGGGACGGTGTGAAACAAGCTGTGGCAAAATATCATACTGATCCAACTCTTTGTTAACCTGACAAGCGCGATATGACAGTAGGTGCTAGGGTAGTTATTTGTGCATTTCTAGCCCTGGATTCTGACAGAATTTGTTATATTTACAATATAAACCATTATTTGTTTTCGGTATGCTTTTATTTTACATATATGATGTATATATGAACCTTCAAGAGTGCTAAAATAAGTTGGAAAAGCATTTGGGTGGTGAAAAACGAAGATATTGGCCACCCGGTCATAATCTCAGGCGAGAGAGAGAGACAGGCAGCCCTCCCCTCTCGCTGTCTGGGAGTCAACTGAGAAGAGCGGGGCGGTGTGTGCCGGTGTCTGGGTGTTGCATAACGATCTTTTATGCAACCCACTTGTGCTACATTATCGCGGGAGAGAAAAATAACCGATAAATGATGATAATAAGAGGAAAAATAGGTGATAATTGAGGTGGGGAGGGAGGGGGGAATAAGGTGGGGAAGGAGGGGAGGGGGGTGGAGATTTACATGGATGAGTACTGGAGGGGAATTATCTCACCTAGAGACAAATTCCTTTGTTTTGATAGGCCCTTTTTTTTTATGGAAGGCTTTTTTTATGGTCCTGCTTCCGTGAGGCCTATCGCGTTCCCTATAGGAAGCCTTCCGTGAGGCCTATCGCGCTTGCCGGGTTTAATAAGTTATTCCCGAAAAACGATGCCTCACGGCCTCTGAAACGCATAGTAGACACAACTAAAAAATTAATGTCTTCACCCATACTATAATTGGTGACTGGAATGAGCTCCCTAATGCAGTTATAGACAGTGGCTCAATATACACATTTTAAAATAAAGGTTAGACCCATACCACAGAGAGAAGTTGCTCTGGAGTAGGACATTATTACTGATAGGAAAACCTGGCAAAAATGAACAGTTATCAATTGAAGAGAGCAGAAACAATATAGTTGAAGGTATACATAACATATCCGTTCCATTCTATGTATTCTATAAATCCCTTCAAACTATATCTAAGCCCTGCAAGTGCAAGGTTATTCACTTCTGTTTGCATGTACAGTATCCCAACTAAGTTTTGCGCTCTCTCTCTCTCTCTCTCTCTCCCTCCGCTTAATATATATAATTATGGGCGACACACTTTGTAGCACACACACGAATGGTGAGCGTCACTACTTTATAGATCCACATTCTATACATAACTTTAAATGAACACAACGAGTTGCATAGATTGTATTCTATAATATAGTACCGGGTACTATACACTTTTTACTTAGTGTCAGCGACCTTGGCTCTAATTGTGATTCTTATAGCTACTCTGAAACCCACAATGTGCTTGAGAAACGGGTAGTAAATGTCTACATCTATTATCTGATCTACTCATAAAAATATACTATAAATGCCAGCTCCATTTTATTATTAATTATATTTTTATTTGTTTAGTCATATGACGTTATGCGGTCAGGATTAGCGCCAAGTTCGCTGATACCGGGTATAGATGTTATGAGTTATGCTAAACGTGTATATGCATAAACTGTATTAGGCTAGATGTTACTCAATAATATGTAAGTGTATACAGCTAAATGACTAAGAGACTAAATTTGTCCAGACGTTTATAGCATCTGAGGTGAAGCTAGTGATCTCGGGGGCTAATAAGTGAGGTAGCATTCAAGGAGACTACTGCACGACTCTTCTTCTTACCTCTGACCGGGTATAGGCTATCCTAGTGTTTAATAGCCTATACCCCTTTAAAAGGACATGAGCCTAACCTAACAACCTTACCTAACCTATCCTACTCAAGTTGTAAGTGGGATCAACAAAGGCTATGTGGAAAACGGACTGCTGCTCCGTGATAGCGATAGAAGTCCAATACATTTTATCAATTTCGTTTTAGTTATTATATAAGCATGCAAAGTTTTGGTAGATATATGGCCAAGGCTACCGAGTGCTACATTTAGGATCAATAACGACGAAAGCTTGACATAATTAGATAGGCACATGGCTGTGATGTGGTGATTGTCAGTGGGATCCGCCGTGAGTGGGAAGAGGGTGTTTTCCCCTCCGGCGCACTTTTGCTAGCTATTGGTGCCGGAGCCTCACCTCGGCGGGTTTGGAATCAACCCAAGACCCAATTTGTTTCATGCTTTTCCATCCCCCGGCGGATGGGCTAACTGCTTTGAAGGTTTTTCGGCTGCGCCGTCTGACCTAGCCTTACGGAGATCGGCACTCGGCGGCTTCAACCTGGGTTTTCGGCACCACAGGGGTTGAGCCCAAGTGAGATCCTCTAACTATGTCGTTTAGATCGACTAGTTGCACTGCTTTTTCGTAGGGATAAACGGTGTTTAGGGGATGAATACTGCGTATCATCAAGCAGTCTTTTACCTTCAAGGGAAAAAAGGAGTATTTTTCAGCTGGGCTGATATGACTCTCCTATACGTATGTTCCTCCGGCCGGGAGTCCGTCTACGACGGAAAGGCCTATGATTGGGACGTCAACAACCGTCTATAAGTAAACGACAAGGTTGTGACTAGTGACATTCTTTAAGAATGAGACGATCAATCGCCGGTAAGGTGGTGGGATTGTTGTTTTTTATGTTCTTAAAAGAATGAGACAGTATAGGTCAGTGATACAGAGTAGCGTTGATGAGTAGCCCTATGTTTCCCAGGAAAAGCCAAGGCTTTTCACGAAAGGTACGAAGGCCAATTAGACACGCAGTTATACTAAGTTCTAATTTGTACTTCCCAGGAGTAACCCAGCAAAGTTTCTCCAGACGGGTACGAAGGAAAATTAGAGTAGCTGGTGAGCTAGGTCTGGTTTTCCGGCGTATTCGAGATACGAGTAGGAGTGTTGAATGTCTTGGGTTATACTTATGAGCATTGAATCTTGGAAATCTTATTTCCAAGTTACTCTTAGTTCTCGCCTCTGCACCCCACAGTGGGGGGGGGAGGGGGGCGCGTCTGAAGAGGGTCCGGCATGAGTTCTGTGACCCCCTTCACTACACCTTCAGCGACCTCGCTGGTGTAATGACTAGCATCTCGGACTTCCACCCAGAAGGCCCGGGATCGCGCACACGCTCAGCTCATTAAAGATTTTTCACAAGCACCGAGTCGTTACCATCCCTCATGAGTACAAAGGAAATCAAGCAACAACAGGTCTAGTGACCCTTCTAGGTTGCTTGTCCTCCAAAACACTGAGGATCAAGTGTCCAAACAGTGGTTTAGAGTGGGTAAGGGAACATTGGAAAGGGAACTACTGCCCTGCCACTAACGTGGCAGGACTAGGAAGTTAGTAGGGGACATATGGGTTAGTAACTGAGGGGAGGATAAAGTTATTCATTTACAAACGCAGTCAGTCGCGGGTTTGATGCGAGATATTTGTCTAGGCGGAATTTAAATGAATCAACGGTGCTGCAGTCTATAACGTCTCGGGGAAGCCCATTCCACAAGTTGACAACTCGATTGAAGAAGAAATTCTTAGATTCGTGCGAGTTAAAAGATTTACCAATAATTTTGCAACCGTTTCCCCGCGTGTAATTAGATTGGTCGATAGTGAAGTACTTACTACAGTTCATATTGTCGATGCCTTTGATGATTTTGAACACTTGAATTAAGTCGCCTCTTAATCTGCGCTGGGTTAAAGAAAATAGATTTAATTCTCTAAGACGCTCTTCGTATGGTTTGTTCTTTAGGCTAGGTATCATTTTGGTAACTCTACGTTGAACTCGTTCTAGCTTGTTTATATCTTTTTGGTAATAAGGGCACCAGGATTGAACGCAGTATTCCAGAAGAGGGCGGACTAAGGAATTGTAAAGGGTTAGGATAACTTCTTTGGATTTATGCTCAAATGACCTGCCTATAAAGCCAATTATTTTGTTTGCCTTCTTAACAACTTCTGAACATTGTTGACTCGGTTTTAGGTTACTCGATATTGTTACTCCCAGATCAGTTTCTCTGTTTACATTCTTAAGCTGAGTGCCATTCATCGAATAGTTTGCTTTCTCATTTAGGTATCCGACATGTAGTACTTTACATTTATCCGCATTGAAACTCATTTGCCAAATTTGGGCCCAACATGACAATTTATCTAGATTGTGTTGCATATCGTCAACTTGTTCTTTTGAGAGTACGCTATTTGCAATTTTTGTATCGTCAGCAAATTTTGAGATTGTGCAGGTGAGACCCTCATCTATGTCGTTGATGTAAATTAGAAAGAGAATTGGTCCTAGTACCGATCCCTGGGGTACCCCGCTACTTACATTGGTCCATTTAGATGCCTTACCGTTTATGACTACCCTTTGCTTTCTGTTGCTGAGCCAATTTTCTATCCATTTCAACACACCGTCTTGTATTCCATGCGCTTTTAGTTTTAGCAGTAAACGTTTGTGGGGAACTTTGTCAAAGGCCTTTTGAAAATCAAGGTATATAATATCTACAGCTTTACTCTCATCGTAGAGGTTGAGGATATCGTGGAAGAAGTCTAAGAGGTTTGTTAAACAGGAACGTTTTTTACGAAAGCCGTGTTGAGTATCTTTAAGTATGTTATTTTCCTCTAAGTGATTTACGAGTCTGTCTCGTATGACCGTTTCTAGCATTTTACATACAACTGAGGTTAAGCTAATTGGACGATAGTTACTGGGTAGGGATTTGCTGCCTTTTTTGAATATCGGTGTTACGTTGGCTAGCTTCCACTGATCAGGCATAGTTCCAGACTGCAAGGATTTATTGAATAGTAATGTCAGTGGTTTGGAGAGCTCATTCTTAGCTTCCTTTAGAACTCTAGGCGAGATTGTATCAGGTCCTGGCGTTTTATTTACCTTGAGTTTATCTAAACAGTTCAATACTTCTCTCTCTGTAACGGTGATATTGCTTAGAACATCTGAATTATCAATCTGAATCGGCGATGGTGTAGGGATATCACTGAGGTCTTCTGTTGTAAAAACTGGTGCAAAGAAGGTATTGAGGGCATTACTCATTTGTACTTCGTCTTTGGTGTATTCTCCTTTTTCATCGACTAACGGTCCAACAGTTGAAGTAACTACTTTTTTCTTTCTGATATAACTATAGAATTCTTTCGGGTTTGTTTTACTTTGATTCGCAATATGTAACTCTAAGGTCTTTTTACTTTGCTTAATTAACTTTTTGGCTTTGCGTCGTAGCTCTACAAATTTCACCCGTTCTTCGTCATTTTGTGAGGATTTTAATCTATCATTAGCAAATTTTTTAGCAAGCAGGCAGTTTGAAATATCTTTATTCCACCATTTGGGCTTATTATTATGGCCTGGACGCCGTATTTTCGATGGTATGCAGTCTTGCACTGCTTTTAGGTAAGTGGTTTCGAATAACTTCCAAGATGTATTTATGTCGTTATTGTTAATTAAAAAGCTCCAGTCAGTTTCTTTAAACATAGCTCTAAGTTTATGGAAGTTTGCTTTCTTGAAATTAGGGACTTTTTCGATGCTACTATTTGGTTCGTTACTAGTAAACTTTAAAGTGAAAGTTATCGTACGATGGTCGCTGTTACTGAATTCATCACCAACATTCAAATTCTCTATCAATTCTTCTTTTGTTGCAAGTACAATGTCAAGAACGTTATTACCACGGGTCGGCATTCGAACAAATTGATAAAGCGAACTCTCTTGCAAGTTCGTATACAAGTCATGTCCGGAGTGTGAAGTAAGAGTATCGCCCCACTTGGTCACAGGTAAATTAAAGTCGCCAAAAATTACGGTATCTTGTGAGTTACTTACATCTGCAATTTGTTCGTAAATTTCTCGGTCAGTTTGCACTGATTGAGCTGGAGGTCTGTATATTAACGCAAGTATTATTTTTGTACCTTTATTATTCTTTATTAGCACAAAAGATGTGTCGACGTTCACAATTTGAGGTTTTGACACGAGGGTCGGGTTAAGACTTTCTTTGATATAAAATAAAACGCCACCTCCATTTTTATTTATTCGGCTGTTCTCAAACATTACATAACCGGGAAGTGAATACTCTGCTAAAAAGTCTCTATCTTGTGTATTGAGCCAAGATTCTGTTATGCCAATCACATCATAATTTTCTGTAAACACTAGTTCCTCTAAATCTGAAAATTTATTGCGTATGCTACGAGCGTTTGCATAGAAAACATTCAAAGTTTTGGATTTGGGATTCAAGGAACGGTCTTTATTCAAATTATTGGTTCTGGTCGGATCTACATTTACATTCATGGCTGTCCTCGGTCCTCGGTCGTTATCCCTGACGGTTTTGAATTTGGGTCGTGTTGGTGGAGCTTTATCCAAATTCGCGGTTCTTGACGGATTAGTATTTAATTCCTTTGTAGATTGCCGTCCTCGCTGTCGTCGGTCCTCCTTCCTGGTTGTCCTGTGCTGAGTCGATTTCTTCTCCGAAAATCCTTCACCGCATCGTTGAGAAGACGCCCAAAACGCGCTGCTCCCACCTGGTTCAGATGAACTCCATCGTCCGAAAACAAATAGTCATCGTAGTAGAAATTGTCCCAGGTGTCGACGAATCCCACGTTCTCCTTCCTGCAGAGGTTTGCTAGACAACGATTTGTGCTGGTGGCTATGTTGTAAAATCGGCTCTCTACACCGAGCCGGGGGACGATTCCTGAGACGATGATCCTTGATGACTTCTCCTTAAACGACTTGATCAGCTGCTGGTACTTTAAAAGCAAATCTTCCGACCGGGTTCGCTGTACATCGTTGGATCCAACGTGGATGACGTACATTGTATTAGCTGGGGCCAGCTCTGATACTTCGTCAACTGCTGCAACTACGTCATCCACACCACCACCAGGGATACAAAAACGCTTCCTGGGCTTAGGTGCCCTGGCGCAAAACTCTGTGAGCTGACCACGTATCATCGAGTCTCCCACGAGCCGGACTTCTTCTATTTCCTCTTCGTCATCTGAGTCTGCGAGTATCTGGAAACGGTTTTGACACTCGGTAATCGGTATGTGTTTCCTGGTCTTGGGGCGAACGTTGTTCCTCACGACACGGAAGTTGTCTTGAGGGGGAAGAGAGTCGCTATTTGTATCTTGAGTATCGGAAACATCAGCTGAAATGGCTACTGTAGGCGTTGAATTGTTGGCAGTTGACGTTGGGGCGCTGGTGGCTGCTGGAGTTGCGGTGACAATTGAAGTTTGTGGCACTCCAACGTTGAGTGTTACAAACTCTTGGAGTGATTCCAGCTTCATGGTGAGGACGTTGATCTTGTTGTAGGCTTCATCTAATTTCACTGTAAAATTCTCTCGTTGCTGGCAGAGCCGGCAGACTTGAAGATCGATAGTAGCAAACATGAACTCACCAAACCTACCGGCGCAGTTCGCACAAGCGCGAGGCATGGTGACAGTCACTTTCTTCAGATCACTTCACTCACTTAAAAAACAATTCACTCACTTTACAACACTTCACTCACTTTAAAAACACTTCAATCACTTCAACCGAAAACAAATATGCTGAAATACGCAGAAATAGGTTATCAGGGGTGATAGCCTAACCGAAAACTAAAATGTTGAGATACGCAGAATTAGGCTTCCAGGGGCGATAGCCTAACCAAAAGTTTTTTTTTTAAATTTAAATACGCAATAATAGGCTACCAGCGTTGAATAGCCTAACCGAATATAATAAAATTGAAATTCGCAGAAATAGGCTACCAGGTGTGATAACGTAACCTTAAACAAATATATGTATTACAGAATATGTAACTAAATATACAATTCACCAAATAGAGATTATATAAAAATAAAGTGTGACTGCACACAGGGGGTTAATATACTGTGTCAACAGATGACCCTGGTGTCACTGTAGCCTAGTAAAGCAGTAGCCTACTCTTTTTAGATAAAAAAGTGTATCAGTCAAAGGTTATTACAAGATCGTGCAAGCAACAACTAAAATTACAGATATATATAGCTACAGTAGGATACTAAATACAATATCTACAAGAGTTAATAATAAAACAGATTGGCTGGCTATAGGCTAGGCTAGGTTTGGGTTAGGTTAATGAGCAAGGGGAGCAAGGGGTTATGAGCAAGGGGATGGGGTAATAGTACAGGACCCCAATGGAAATACGCCTAATCGGCCTTATTGAGCTATCCTTAGCTGGCTTAGCATGCGCTAGCTTTAAGAACTATTATTATTATTATTTCACCTACAATTTACACTTAGTTCTCGCCGCCGCACCCCGTAGTGGGGGGGGGGAGGGGCCGCGCCTGGAAGAGAGTCAGGCATGAGTTCTGTGACCCTCTGTACTACACCTACAGGTTTGTACTTTCTTTTCTTCAATTAGAAATGGATTATGGTTGTATGGGATTAAAAACGATAGGGAGCTTTAAGATAAAATTGGATAAGCATATGGACGAGAAGGGTTGGGTGTGAAGGGGGATCAGCAGGGTTGGGCCAATCAGCGCTCTGCAGACCCCCGTAATCCTGCGTTAATCTCTAACTGTTTTGGTAAGATGATCCTCAGGGTATTAGAGTGTTGAGCCTATAATTGGGCTTTGTAATTGGGGTTGTGTGGGACAGGGATCTGCCTTGCTTAGGCCAATCGGCTTTCTGCAGACTCCCATTTTCTTATGTTCTTATGTATCGTGGTTGTTTAGCTCTAGTGATATTTAGCTATACCCAAGTAAAGTGGTGTATGTACTAGCAGTCAGGATGACGCTCTAGGCCTTGGGCCCTATTGGTCAAGGGAGCACTCTTCCATAACCATCCAAAGGTGATAGCCCAGGTATCGGGATACGACGCTGTCTTTGTGGAATCCGTTTTTCATGATTACCTCTCCGATTATTTAACGGAGAGGGTTTTAACCTACCGAAGTTGGGGGGGCGGTTTCGTATTAGACTTCCCTATGAAGCCCTAGGTTTAGTGTCCGTATTAGTAATCAAGGCACACTCTACTGACTATCCACACGTCAGAGGGTCTAGTTTGGTCTATGCGCTACTAAAGTTAAGTTCAAGCTTAAGGGTGAAAAAGAAGGGGGGTTTCTGGGAGATCAGGACCCCTAGACCCTCCGCCGGACTGTGTGATAAGAGCCGCCGGACTAGGTGAGAAGTTTACGAGTTGGGATACTTGTTAAGTCAAGCAGGTAATACGGCTCAAAATATTTTACTTTTAATTTTTGGATATCTATTATAGTTACAACTATAAGATATTAAGTATAAATTGTACACAGTATAGGGTATGTCCAGTCTAATTTTATGGACATAAGACATAATCAAATCATTGACTTGTACCGTTCCATTGTTGGACAGGTAACAAAGAAAGTTCTTAGAAACCAACTTTAGTGAATCACAAGGTTTTATTCCTTAACACATGTACCTGGAAGACTCTGGGTCTGGTTCTACCAGTTGGAAAGGTTAGTGTCCACTACCTCGCAGGCCACCGACACTAGGTTTACAGTAATCCATGGGGTAAGGTACTATCATCAAGTTTTAACCCTTAACTGGCGGCGCCCGGCTATAGCCGGGCAAGAGAACTAAGGACTATGTGGCGGGGCCCGGCTATAGTAGCATGCAATTTTGAGCACGTAATGTGCTCTGCGAGAGAGCGGAGCGGTGGGAGGAGCGTAGGTTACCTCATGACCGCTCGCCACGGTGGCCGTGGAGCTACTAAGATGTACTGCACCCTCCTCCACCCTCCCTCACTCGTTTGATACGTAATAATGTAAGGAAATTACCGTATTTTACCGATTTTGCCCTTCGGTTGCACGATCGTTGCAAGACAACCAGTGATTGTAGAAGGATGGTTCTGGTGTCATTGGAAAGCTGAATTAATGCCCTTTCAGGGATACATACTTGTATTATGCTCTGGCTCTTGTTTATGCATGAAAACGAGCACGGAAACAAGCTCGTTTACGGTAAAACCCCCCGCTGGGCGGCACAGTCAAATATACTCCACCACCCGCACTTTGAGTGTTAACTTGGATTGGATAATCCTTGATAGACCCTTCTCGGCCGACAAACGGACAATTATGACCTGTGACCGCAATCAGAACTCCCTGTTTAGGTTTAATTGGACGCTGTTGCCGGTAGTGGAGAAGTTTTACCAATAGTATTCTCCCTACCTCCCGACACCTCAGCACATGACCACGGGGTCAAGTAACAGGTCCTTGTCACTAGCTTCTCAGGCATTTAATTACCATCTCTCAGCAGGCGGCAGGTACAACGAACCTAACACTCTATTTCCGCGACTCGTTAGGGTTCTAATTACGCCCTCCATTACTTCATGGAGATCAGGAACTCTTTGGCCTCTCGAAAAGGGTCCCGGCTTTCTCAACCGGACGCCCTCGGCGTTCGGTAACTCAAGGGGTCACCGTAAGATAGGTGCGTTCACCAGTCTTTACGTGAGAAAGGTGATAACGGGTATCAACCTAGGCTCGGTGGTGCAGGCACTTGACTCTGGTCACGGGCACGGGTTTAGTTACGTCAGTGACCTCTAGCTTCCGGTTTTCCTTCCCCCGTGGATGGGTACGGAACAAGGAAGGTTACACGACACGTTTTTGAAAAGATTGGAAGGATGAACCTAGGGTTTCCCGTTTTTCGGTTACTCAATATAACTCCACGGAGGTAGCCCTCCGGGCTTTGGCACAGTGGGGATGGACAATTACCGTCCCATCTTTTTCCCTGGTTTAGCATGAGGAGATTTTTGGCCATGCGTACCATCGAATATCATCAGAAGCATTAGCTAGCCTTTCCTAAACAAGATGTCTTCCTATTGGGCCTACATACGCCGCATTTTTTGAGGAATAAGCGTCACAACACCAGTGTATGATTATAATCCGAGGATTTTTCGCTTTAAAGCTAATTTTCGGGCGAAATGAACAGAGGTGATCCAGGACAGCATAAACCGTAAACTCCACCGGACAAGCGGTCAGGTTAGGTAACTCCTGCCAAGTGCTGACTTACTCGCCAATTAGTACAAGTGCTAGTCGGGATGACTTAAGCCCTTACTAATTTTCACTCTGCATAGGGCTCTCTCCCCGGGTGTCAATGGAGAGCGGGCGAGGTCTATATTTTCCTATCCTACCGGCGGATTTCATACCTTCCGGTAAACTGGTTGTAACCCCATAGTCTAACACTGACTGCCTCCACGAGACAATAGCAGTCACAGGTTTTTCCTTTTGCCCTTATCTTACCGTCGAATCTTTTAGGTCTGGATTCCGGGTAAACTGGATATGGCCTAGTAGATCATAACGCTGACTGCCTCCCTGGTACGGTGGGAGTCACAAACTTACTAAACCCTACACTAAACTTAGAATTTAGCCGTAGGAGTCTCCTAAAATAAAGCTAAATTGTCCGACAAGTCTCTACTGCCATACTGTGATGCTGTCATGCTAATCAAGCAGAACAGTGGGGTAGGAATTCCAGAGTTTAATACTACGATCAGCTTAGATTAGGCCTGACTAAAGTCAGTTTAACTATTGTCAGCCTCCCGCTAATTCCGACCAACTCACATTCTAAATCTCACCGTCCAAAACGATATCTCAATCCATGGTCCGGTATGAGAAGAATAGGTTCGGAATGTCGTTCTGCCGGACACACCCTGTTTCATAAAGATGCTCTTTCGGACGTGTAACCAGCCTTAAGCACCTTTAGTGATAAGCAATGACGTCCCTTAAGGGTTGACTCTGACTATCTCGTCTAAAAGTTCTCGTGCCGTAGTGGGATACTGGTCCACTTAACCTGGGCGTACACTAGTCTCACCGGGTTCACTCCATTCACAATGCATAAGTAAAATGCAATAAGGGATTCAGATCAGGCTTACGTTTCGGCCACATAATGGAAGACGTTTGTCCTGACAGAAGTCTTTTGGCATGTCCCAGTACATGACAGGTTCCAACAATTAGTTGCTATGACAAGCTAACATCGGAACGAGGTCACTTTCATGGAAGTCCTCTCAAAACCTGTACATGGCGCTGGGCATCCCTAATAATTTAGTCCAACAGGATCTGTTTTTTCTTTGATTATATCGAAGGATTACAAGAATGGGGTCCCTCGCCGTCTGGCTCATGAGGGCTGCACACCTAGAGATACCATGCCTCAAGTAGGCTTGCTTATCTGGATTCACCACCCTCGATAATCGGACAGGTGGACGTTCTTGAGGTAAAATCTTGGAGGTAAACGAGCGGTTACCGCTATCAATAGCGGAACACTCGTAACAAGTCTGATTTCACTCCACCACTTTCTAAACGCTCTAGAGTTGAACCGGCAACGAAGCTTTTCTCTGACGCGGTCTTTTCCTCAGCCTACGGAATGTCTAATACCAAGGCTTCAGAAACGTGAGGTTTGGGGTTAATCAAAACTCTGGTTCAGGGTCGTTTTGTTCCACACCACGGCGGTGCACTTCAAGGCAATTGAGTCCCTAATGTCCCTTCTTATACCCTCAAGCTATTGGTGCCGCAGTCACACGGACATAAATAGCTTTCCTAGGGTCCCCTCGGATTGCAGCTTTTTGCACTCAGACAAGAGAGTCAGAAGAGGTATAGAGAGGCTGGTAGAGTGGTCTGGAAAGCTTTGGTTAACCGATCGGCTATACATTTTTTCTTCAGAAGATCTTATCGGCCGGACGTCTCCAATGTCGGAGCAGTCCCAATAATCAGTGGGTGGCTCAGGCAATTAGTTTTTTCAATGACATTGAGGGAATTCGGTGTTGATAAAGAATGTCTTCCTTGGACAACCCCTCGGGGTTGGCTCGCCACTTGTAGCTATATCCCAGCGTTAGCCGGAACGTAGCTATCTTGCACAATTCTGCGGTGTTGGCCCGCCAGGTTTCACTATATCCCGGCGTGAGGCATGAACATCAAAATGAACAGAACTCTGTCGATTTTTGGACCTCCAGGTGTCACTTTATCCCGGTGTTGGCCTATAACGTTCGAACGAACGTAACTCAGTCTCTTCCACCACGGCCTTACTCTACACCCACGGAGTTGGCACATCTAATGTCACTTTTTCATGGTGTTGCACGAGTTCTGGGGGGTCCCAGTTCTGACATAAGTCAGCAGCCAGTGTTCGGTTACTAACTAAGCTCGGAATTACTCAGTCCAGGGTAAGATCCTTTTTGACTGGACTTTCCTTTTGTCAGTCATGCTGGTATTTTGTGGTTACAGGAATAGAGGACACCAATCGGACTGTAGCTTCAGGATCGTTCCCTTTCCTTTCTTGATTACTATTATTCTTCAAAAGATTCAATCATGACTTAAGAATCATAAGACAACAGTCTGAGGCTCCTCCCTTGTTGATCCTCGTGCCACAGACGAAGTTAAGAGGTCTTTTGTGTTCAGGCTTCACACTTCACCTCTGCCCCGTCAGCTCAGGTCAACTGATTCAAACCCGGGTATCTAAGCAGGCAACAAGGGGGCAGCGAACCCTGATAAATTCAGGTTCGGACTACGCAACACGATTGGTCTTATGCCGCTATCTTTTACCTTCACGGCCACAAACGAGCAGTGAGTTTGCTTACGGCTTTCAGGTTTCCAGCCCACATATTGAACTAATCACCATCGTGAATGTCCAGTGCTATGTCTCCGGCAAATTGATGGTAGGGTCCCGGCCTGGCCAGCCGGGCACTCTCACGGTTTTATCTTCCCTCTCGCGCTCGATTAACCGAGTCGATCTAGTGTCACGGAGTGGCAACGGGTCTGATGGTATGGTGCTTTAGTGTTAAGGTTACCTTTACGAGTTAGAGAAAAGTGGGGGGGGGGGTACTGGGAGACCAAGACCCTCAACCCCGCCGGACAGGTTGGAAATGCACGAGCAATGGGCACGAGCATAAGTGAAATTTTTATTTTCTGATGTATTTTCAGGACTGAATGGACAGTCCAGTGAGATGATGTTTCGTCTATTGTAGGTTAGAGACAAAGACATATACCTCCGATGATCTGCAGTGATCTTTAGTTCCTAAGCCAATGGCAAGAAATCAGGAATCTTGACTATTCCTGTCTTGATACGTAACGCATAGGTTGGAATATGCAGTTACTTAACTCTACTCTGGGACTGGTTAACAGTTACGAGTTAGATATTCATAGACAAAGTGTGATTAATGACTTCAAGGTTGCACGCAGTCTTCTTTGTTTTATGGTGATTCATAACCAAATTGTTACGCAGGCACATGCTATTACTCACAGACTATGAGTCATTAGTTAGGATCACAATTTGTTGTATAATTGTTATTCGTAAGCTTAGTTTTGATTTTGAATGTATAACACATGTCTGATCAATCGTTACATGGACCTGCGGGGTTATGTACATGCAGGCCTTCGAAGTACGCTACATGCATTTTCCTTATCATTTTTCAATATTTTGTATACACAAAATGACGATTAGATTGCTATATTGGATGTGGTTTTCAACCTATATTGGATGTGGTTTTCAACCTATGTTGGATTTGTTAGTGGTTCAGATATTGTCACGAATGTCCTCAAGTCTTGAGATATCAGGCATATCGTCAATGATGGAGGGGCCACTAACAAATTATAGGTTTGATCGCCGGAGGGGAGAAGAGAAAACCTAATATTTAGTAGTGGCCCCGAAATCATTGACGATGTAGGGCCCTCCCGTCCATCCCCTTCCCATTCGTTGATGTTTCAAGTGAAATTTTGACATGTCGTTTGAAGGCGGAATGACGCTACAGAAAGTAGTGTCTCACGGAGGATACTCCGCACTGGGAAACATCCACAAGTTATGGGAAGCTTGGTTTATAGTATTTCTAATATTTTATTTTATTTTATTTTTTACGAAGTTTTTTCGTAGTGAGTACCCAATCATAAAGATGATTCTGTAAGAGAATAAGCGTACCCTTACGATGTGGTTCCTCTCTCTCTCCCTGCGGCGGTTGTTTCAAACAGCTAACGCAAGGGCTTGAAAGGGGACCTTCTGTATAAAGGCATATCGTCAATGATGGAGGGGCCGCTACTAAATATTAGGTTTTCTCTTCTCCCCTCCGGGGATCAAACCTATATTGTGGGGGCGCTCGGTTATGGCCTTGGCCTTGCTTGGGACCTTGGGGCTGCTCGGCCAGACAGTCTGGGGAACAACAACAACAACTCATTTCTGACAGTCCTTAGTATAGAACAACACTGTATATCAAAGAACACTGAAAAAAACGCTAAAATCGCTGTGAAACCACTAGAATTTTACCCGTTACTCTTTTTCCACTCTAAAAACTAGAAAAATCCGAGCACAATCCGAGCCTGCTTTTGCCAAAACTTGGCTCGGGTTTTCAAAAATTCGGGTGTTATGGGTTTGTAAATCATAAAAACCCGAGCCAAGTTTAGCCAAAATAAGCTATTATCGCGGTTTTACTCATTTAACCCCTCATTTTCCCTAACCCTCATAGCCCTCCCCACTATTGGGCGGGGTGTCTTAAGAATTTGGATAATGGGGAAAACGTTTTTTCCGAGCTTTGTAATTTATTACAAACTCTATGTAATGGTTAAGGTGGCAAAAATCTGTGTGTGATAACCCAGGTTCGAATCCCGGTGGATCATATATACTTTAATTAATTTCATTGGGGGTGTTTGGTGTTGTGGTGAAATTAATAAAATAAAGATTATTAATGAAATCCAACAGATTCCAAAAACAAATTCCATGGGAAAATTCGTGACATTAAAATTAAGTTTTTTCCGAATCTATTGTTCTCCTCATTTTTGTATCGTCTGCGAATTTACGTATCCTACTAGTTATACACACACATACTAGCTTGTATGTAAGGGTTAGTCTTGTATCCAATGTACCAAGTACTAGCAACACATACTAGATGGTAGGTAGATCATACCACAACTCTTGCTAAAAGAGCTTTCCAAAAGTTGAGTGTGCTCAACCGTCTCTGTGGGTTCCTCACCCCTGTACAGCTTCTTGCTCTGTATAGGGGCACAGTGCGCCCATGTATCGAGTATTGTTCGCATGTGTGGTGGAAGTTACTCATACAGCACTTCTTGAAAGAGTAGAGTCAAAAGCATTTCGTCTTATCAACTCGCCTCCTCTTACTAGTTCCCTATAATCTCTTTCTACACACCGCAATGTGGCATCTCTTTCACTCTTTTATCGCTATTACAAAAACAAGTTTTCTTCAGAGCTCTCTCAGTGCATATCCCATCCCTTGCGGTGAGTGAGAGGCACCCACCTTTCAACACAATCCTACTCTTATTCATTCCAGCTCTTCAACCCCAAAATAAAAAAAGAATCTCAGTCTTTCTTTTATTCAACAAGTTAAATCTGGAACTCTCTCCCTCAATCAATCTTTCCTTCATCATATGACTCAGACTGCTTTAAACTTCGTGTTCCAGGCATTTTGCTTCCAACGTACCTAGAATTTGGCTCTCTGTCACTCTTCCAACTTTGGAGGAGACACTTGTTACAAGCATCTTTGCCTTTTATCTCCTTCACCCGTATAGAAAAATAAATGGTGGGTTGATGATATTAAGTCTATGTTAAATCTTGTTTGCATAAAAAAAAAAGGAAGGGAATACACATTAACCTTTTCTATTGCGTTAGACATATCGAAGGCCTTCGATAGAGTTTGGCACAAATATATAATTTCTAAACTACCCTCCTTCGGTTTCTATCCCTCCATCTGTGCCTTTGTCTGTAATTACCTTTCCGGCCGTTCCATAGCTGCGGTTGTGGACGACCATCGTTCACTTCCTCCTATCAACTCCGGTGTTCCTCAGGGATCTGTCCTATCTCCTACTCTCTTTTTAATTTTCATTAATGATCTTCTCAACTGTACCTCCAGTCCCATCCATTCATAATTATGCAGACGACTCTACCTTACACTATTCAATTAGTTTCCCAGAACGCCCCAGCCAGCAATCCCTCAAAAGCAAACGTAATGAAGCCATAAAACATTGATCTGATCTAACTATCATCTCCAATTGGGCAGAGAAAACCTTGTTACCTTTAATGCTTCCAAAACCCAATATCTCCATATATCTACCCGCCATGAACTCCCAGCGGACTTTCCCTTATTCTTCGACAATACAAAAATCAACCCTTCATCTTCTCTCAGTATTCGTGGTGTCTCTTTTTCTTCTGCTCTCTCTGGGAAGGACTATATTACCAGTCTTGCAGCTTGCTAAGGCGGCCTCCCAGAAGCTGGGTGTGCTCAACCGCCTCAAGGGGTTCTTTACCCCTGCTCAGCTTCTTGCTCTGTACAGGGGCACAGTGCATCCGTGTATTGAGTATTGTTCACACGTGTGGGGAGGATCCTCTCACACAGCACTTCTAGCCAAAATAAAAAAGAAAGCCTTCCGTCTCATTAACTCACGTCCACTCACCAATTTTCTGCAGTCTCTCTCTCTTTGCCACAATGTTGCATCTCTCACTATTCTACCGCTATTTCAATAATCAGTGTTCCTCAGTGCTATCTCAGTGTATACTACTCCCTCTTCGTAGAGCACGTAGCACCCTCTTGCAACACAATCCTATCCCTAATCTGTGCAACTCTCCAACCCAAGAGTGAAACTTTATTCTCAATATTTCTTATATTCAACATCTGAGCTCTGGAATTCTCGACCAGAATCAGTCTTTCCCTCTTCCTATGACTTAAATATCTTTAAAATCAGTGGGTCCAGGCATTTTGGCTCGAACGTCCCTTGATTTTGACCCTGTTACTCTTTCAACTCTGGTGGAGACACTCGTCACAGGTAGTTCTGCCTTTTGTTTCCCTCACTCACATTGAGAAAATAGCTGGTCTAATTTGTACCGGTAGACGTTTTATCCAAATCTAACAGTTAGTTCTTCTCTCCTGAGATACAAGGACTGTGAGTTTAAGAGGGCCCACCTCGCTTTTTATCTCTTTCTCTCCCTCTCTCTTTGGCTTGTATCCATTCGGCCTCATTCAGCCTACTGTTTTAAGACGTTTACCCCCATCCAGGTGTCAATATTTTCCTGGCGAGTGGTAACGAGCCAGCATATACATATTTTGTATTTGATAGCAAGCTAAATTTATAAATTTTTCGATAGAAAAACTTCTCCGGCGAAGCCGGATTTCTCCATACAATCCTGGCGAGCGATATCGACACCTAGATGGGGATAAACGTCTTAAAACAGTTGGCTGAATGGAGCCGAATGGATAAAAGCCAAGGAAAGAGAGAAAAGGAGAGAAAGATAAAAAAAAAGCCGGTGACCCGCCTTAAAATGATTAATGCCTTGTTATAATTGGTTGCCAAGAATGACCGTCAAACAGCTTTTCTGCATTGGTCTCTATTGGGTTGTGTTGTTGTTGGCTTAAGGGGAGGCAGACCGTTTTTCTGGACCCCTTTCTCCCTCATGTTTATAGCCCCACTAGTTTTGAGATTATAAGACGTTCGGCCCATTAGTTTGGTGATTTTAACACCTTTTGCCCCATTTCGTTGTCAATTTTAAGACCTTTCGTGCCATTTACGTGTCTATTATTTTCTGGCGAGCGATAGCGAGCCTTCAATTTTAAGAGGAACCGGCCTTCGGTCGGGAAATTTTTCTACCGCAAAATGTACAAATTTATCTGGAAGGGGGGTCTAGGGTGTGTTTTTCTAAGTTTGATGGAGGTCTAGGGAGGAAACTAAAAAAATATATGAATAAATGAATTAATAGACCAAACAACAGCCAGTCTCCCCTTAACTCAGGCTGCCAAACAGGTGCAGCAAATTATTATAACCAAGTTCTAATACACCCATTATCCGTAGTTCTAATACACCCATTATCCGTAGTTCTAATACACCCATTATCCGTAGTTCATTGAAACTAAGGGGAGACTGGCCGTTTGTTTGGTCTATTAATTCATTTATTCATATATGTTTGTTTAGTTTCCTCCCTAGACCTACATCAAGCTTAGAAAAACACCCCCTAGACCCCCCTTCAAGATAAACACCCCCTAGACCCCCCCTTCAAGATAAATTTGTACATTTTTCGGTAGAAAAATTTCCCGGCCGAAGGCCGGTTCCTCTTATAATTGCAGGCTCGCTATCGCTCGCCAGGAAATAATCGACACCTAAATGGCACGAAAGGTCTTAAAATTGACAACGAAATGGGGCAAAAGGTGTTCAAATCGCCAACAAAATGGGCCGAACGTCTTATAATCTCAAAACTATTGGGGCTAAACATTAAGGAGCAGAGGGTCCAGAAAAACGGTCTGCCTCCCCTTAATGAAAGCATATATGTGATCCACCGGGATTCGAACCTGGGTCATCACACACATATTGTTAAACACTCAAACCATTACACCACCACCAGGACGGTTAAGGGTTGAGATCTCCACTTGAGGGATTGTTTTCTGGACCCCTTTCTCCCTCATGTTTAGCCCCATTGCTTTTGATATTATAAAACGTTTGCCCCATTAGTTTAGCGATTTTAAGAACTTTCACCCCATATTAAGACCTTTCGTGCAATTCAGGTGTCGATTTTATCCTGGCGAGCGATAGCGAGCCTGTAATTTAAGAGGAACCGGCCTTCGACCGGGACATTTTTCTACCGAAAAATGTACAAATTTATCTTGAAAGGGACTCAAGGGGGTGTAATTTTAAGCTTGATGGAGGTCTAGGGAACAAACTAAATACCTCCCCTTAAAGGTTTATGCACACGCCTACGATTTATGATCCATTCTCGGATATTAATCTAATCATGGTCATATTCCCAACCGCACTATGGTAGCCTGATGGTTAAGGGAAGGTTTTTAGTTTGTTCCCTAGACTTCCATCAAGCTTGAAATTACACCCCCTTGACCTCCTTTCAAGATAAATTTGTACATTTTTCGGTAGAAAAATTTCCCGGCCAAAGGCCGGTTCCTCTTAAATTACAGGCTCGCTATCGCTCGCCAGGAAAAAAATCGACACCTAAATGGGACGAAAGGTCTTAAAAGTGACAAATGGGGTGAAAGTTCTTAAAATCGCCAAACTAATGGGGCGAACGTCTTAAAATCTCAAAAGCAATGGGGCTAAACATGAGGGAGAAAGGGGTAAAGAAAAAAATCCCTGAAGTGGAAATCTCCCCTCAGGTGAGAGGAAAGTATATTCAAGAGGCACAGATCATATAAACCGGGCTCGCTACGGAGTAAGCTTGGGTTAAGGGGAGGTATTTAGTTTGTTCCCTAGACCTCCATCAACCTTAAAATTACACCCCCTTGAGTCCCTTTCAAGATAAATTTGTACATTTTTCGGTAGAAAAATGTCCCGGCCGAAGGCCGATTCCTCTTAAATTACAGGCTCGCTATCGCTCGCCAGGATAAAATAGACACCTAAATTGCACGAAAGGTCTTAATATGGGGTGAAAGTTCTTAAAATCGCTAAACTAATGGGGCAAACGTTTTATAATATCAAAAGCAATGGGGCTAAACATGAGGGAGAAAGGGGTCCAGAAAACAATCCCTCAAGTGGAGATCTCAACCCTTAAACACTGAATGCCACAGGTCCTTCTTAAGCTGCGTACAAGCGTCTAACGATAGCCAGAAACAATTGTCAATATATATATATATATATATATATATATATATATATATATATATATATAATATTAGTTTGCTCCCTAGACCTCTATCAAGCTTAAAGGGAGGTCTTCACTTGAGGGACCTTTTTTCTTGGCTCTCTTCTCCCTCATGTTTAGCCCCATTGTTTTTTTTTTCTAATTTGAAGACGTTTGCCCCATTATTTTGACGATTTTAAGAACTTTCAACCCATTTCGGTCAATTTTAATACCTTTCGTGCCATTTAGGTGTCAATTTTATCCTGGCGAGCGATAGCGAGATTGTAATTTAGGAGGAACCGGCTTTCAGCCGGGAAATTTTTCTACCGAAAAATGTACAAATTTATCTTGAAAGAAGCTCAAGGGGGTGTAATCTTAAGCTTGAAGGATATCTAGGGACCAAACTAAAAACCTCCCCTTAAAGAAAACACACCCCAAAGACACTTCGAGATCAATTTGTATAATTTTCGGTAGAAAATTTCCTAAATTATATGCTCGCTATCGCTCGCCAGGACAAA
Organism: Paralithodes platypus; assembly: GCA_032716605.1. Lineage (NCBI taxonomy): Eukaryota > Metazoa > Arthropoda > Malacostraca > Decapoda > Lithodidae > Paralithodes > Paralithodes platypus. The sequence continues at coordinate 1,378,906 of CM064542.1, read as the reverse complement.
AAAAATTATCCCTAAATAGGGCGAAAGGTCTTAAAATCGCCGAACTAATGGAGCAAACTTCTTGAAATACCATAACTAATGGGGCTAAGCATGAGGGAGAAGGGGTCTAGGAAAATTCAATACGTCCCCTTAACTTCCATTATACAAGCGACAACGGTAAACCTCAAAAGCTATCGACTATATTTACATTAATTTTATTTAAAGCTTACCCAATGGGACGGAGACTATTATGAAGCAACTTGGTTGAGCCCGAGCACTTTCAGTCTTCTACTGTACTTCTCACTTCTCAACTTGTTCTTCCTCTGTCACTTCTCAGCTTGTTCTTCCTCTGTCCAATTACTCTTCTTTCCTATTTTGCTCCAGCCATCTGGTCTGGTCTGGAGAAGGTGGCGATAGTGAAGTTAATGCCAGACTGAGGAAACGCAACGAGGCAAGGCCACATGTACAACATTCAGGGTATTCTGTGAACTTTATATATATATAACTATTTCCACCCCCCCCCCCCCCCCACCGGCCCCCGCCACCCCAAAGTGTTGTGTGTGTGTGTAGCAAGAGGTGGGGGGGGGGGGATCTACATCATAGTAGCAGGAAGTGGTGGTGGGGGGGCTCTACATCATAGTAGTAGGAAGTGGTGGTGGGGGGTGGGGGCTCTACATCATAGTAGTAGGAAGTGGTGGTGGGGGGTGGGGCCTCTACATCATAGTAGCAGGAAGTGGTGGTGGTGGGCTCTACATCATAGTAGCAGGAAGTGGTGGTGGTGGGGCTCTACATCATAGTAGCAGGAAGTGGTGGTGGTGGGGCTCTACATCATAGTAGTAGGAAGTGGTGGTGGTGGGGCTCTACATCATAGTAGTAGGAAGTGGTGGTGGTGGTGGGGCTCTACATCATAGTAGTAGGAAGTGGTGGTGGTGGGGCTCTACATCATAGTAGTAGGAAGTGGTGGTGGGTGGGGCTCTACATCATGGTGGCAGGAAGTGGTGGTGGGGGGGGGGCTCTACATCATAGTAGTAGGAAGTGGTGGTGGGGGGTGGGGGCTCTACATCATAGTAGTAGGAAGTGGTGGTGGGGGGTGGGGCTCTACATCATAGTAGCAGGAAGTGGTGGTGGTGGGGCTCTACATCATAGTAGTAGGAAGTGGTGGTGGGGGGGCTCTACATCATAGTAGTAGGAAGTGGTGGTGGTGGGGCTCTACATCATAGTAGTAGGAAGTGGTGGTGGTGGTGGGGCTCTACATCATAGTAGTAGGAAGTGGTGGTGGTGGGGCTCTACATCATAGTAGTAGGAAGTGGTGGTGGGTGGGGCTCTACATCATAGTAGCAGGAAGTGGTGGTGGTGGTGGGGCTCTACATCATAGTAGCAGGAAGTGGTGGTGGGTGGTGGGGCTCTACATCATAGTAGTAGGAAGTGGTGGTGGGGGGGCTCTACATCATAGTAGCAGGAAGTGGTGGTGGGGGGGCTCTACATCACAGTAGTAGGACGTGGTGGTGGGGGGGCTCTACATCATAGTAGCAGGAAGTGGTGGTGGGGGGCTCTACATCACAGTAGTAGGAAGTGGTGGTGGGGGGGCTCTACATCATAGTAGCAGGAAGTGGTGGGGGGGGGCTCTACATCACAGTAGTAGGAAGTGGTGGTGGGGGGGCTCTACATCACAGTAGCAGGAAGTGGTGGTGGGGGGCTCTACATCATAGTAGCAGGAAGTGGTAGTGGGGGGGGGGGGCTCTACATCATAGTAGCAGGAAGTGGTGGTGGGTGGTGGGGCTCTACATCATAGTAGCAGGAAGTGGTGGTGGGTGGGGCTCTACATCATAGTAGCAGGAAGTGGTGGTGGGTGGGGCTCTACATCATAGTAGCAGGAAGTGGTGGTGGTGGTGGGGCTCTACATCATAGTAGCAGGAAGTGGTGGTGGTGGTGGGGCTCTACATCATAGTAGCAGGAAGTGGTGGTGGTGGGGCTCTACATCATAGTAGCAGGAAGTGGTGGTGGTGGGGGCTCTACATCATAGTAGTAGGAAGTGGTGGTGGTGGGGGCTCTACATCATAGTAGTAGGAAGTGGTGGTGGTGGGGGCTCTACATCATAGTAGTAGGAAGTGGTGGTGGGGGGGGTCTACATCATAGTAGCAGGAAGTGGTGGTGGTGGGGATCTACATCATAGTAGCAGGAAGTGGTGGTGGTGGGGATCTACATCATAGTAGCAGGAAGTGGTGTGGTGGGGGGATCTACATCATAGTAGCAGGAAGTGGTGGTGGTGGGGATCTACATCATAGTAGCAGGAAGTGGTGGTGGGGGGGATCTACATCATAGTAGTAGGAAGTGGTGGTGGGGGGGATCTACATCATAGTAGTAGGAAGTGGTGGTGGGGGGATCTACATCATAGTAGCAGGAAGTGGTGGTGGTGGGGATCTACATCATAGTAGCAGGAAGTGGTGGTGGGGGGGATCTACATCATAGTAGCAGGAAGTGGTGGTGGTGGGGCTCTACATCATAGTAGCAGGAAGTGGTGGTGGGGGGCTCTACATCATAGTAGCAGGAAGTGGTGGGTAGGGGGCTCTACATCATAGTAGCAGGAAGTGGTGGTGGGGGGGATCTACATCATAGTAGCAGGAAGTGGTGGGGGGGGGGTACTACATCATAGTAGTAGGAAGTGGTGGTGGGGGGATCTACATCATAGTAGCAGGAAGTGGTGGTGGTGGGGCTCTACATCATAGTAGCAGGAAGTGGTGGTGGTGGGGGCTCTACATCATAGTAGTAGGAAGTGGTGGTGGGGGGGATCTACATCATAGTAGCAGGAGGTGGTGGTGGGGGCCCTCTACATCACAGTAGTAGGAAGTGGTGGTGGGGGGGCCTCTACATCACAGTAGTAGGAAGTGGTGGTGGGGGGCCTCTACATCATAGTAGTAGGAAGTGGTGGTGGGGGGCCTCTACATCAGTAGTAGGAAGTGGTGGTGGGGGGGCCTCTACATCACAGTAGTAGGAAGTGGTGGTGGGGGGCCTCTACATCACAGTAGTAGGAAGTGGTGGTGGGGGGGCCTCTACATCAGTAGTAGGAAGTGGTGGTGGTGGGGGGGATCTACATCATAGTAGCAGGAAGTGGTGGTGGGGGGCTCTACATCACAGTAGTAGGAAGTGGTGGTGGGGGGGCTCTACATCATAGTAGCAGGAAGTGGTGGGGGGGGGCTCTACATCACAGTAGTAGGAAGTGGTGGTGGGGGGCTCTACATCACAGTAGCAGGAAGTGGTGGTGGGGGGGCTCTACATCACAGTAGTAGGAAGTGGTGGTGGGGGGGCTCTACATCATAGTAGTAGGAAGTGGTGGTGGGGGGGGGCTCTACATCATAGTAGCAGGAAGTGGTGGTGGGGGGGCTCTACATCATAGTAGCAGGAAGTGGTAGTGGGGGGGGGGGGCTCTACATCATAGTAGCAGGAAGTGGTGGTGGGGGGGGGCTCTACATCATAGTAGCAGGAAGTGTGGTGGTGGTGGGAGGGGCTCTACATCATAGTAGCAGGAAGTGGTGGTGGTGGGGCTCTACATCATAGTAGCAGGAAGTGGTGGGTGGGGCTCTACATCATAGTAGCAGGAAGTGGTGGTGGTGGTGGGGCTCTACATCATAGTAGCAGGAAGTGGTGGTGGTGGGGCTCTACATCATAGTAGCAGGAAGTGGTGGTGGTGGGGCTCTACATCATAGTAGTAGGAAGTGGTGGTGGTGGGGGCTCTACATCATAGTAGTAGGAAGTGGTGGTGGTGGGGGCTCTACATCATAGTAGTAGGAAGTGGTGGTGGGGGGGGTCTACATCATAGTAGCAGGAAGTGGTGGTGGTGGGGATCTACATCATAGTAGCAGGAAGTGGTGGTGGTGGGGATCTACATCATAGTAGCAGGAAGTGGTGGTGGGGGGGATCTACATCATAGTAGCAGGAAGTGGTGGTGGTGGGGATCTACATCATAGTAGCAGGAAGTGGTGGTGGGGGGGATCTACATCATAGTAGTAGGAAGTGGTGGTGGGGGGGTCTACATCATAGTAGTAGGAAGTGGTGGTGGGGGGATCTACATCATAGTAGCAGGAAGTGGTGGTGGTGGGGATCTACATCATAGTAGCAGGAAGTGGTGGTGGGGGGGTTCTACATCATAGTAGCAGGAAGTGGTGGTGGTGGGGCTCTACATCATAGTAGCAGGAAGTGGTGGTGGGGGGCTCTACATCATAGTAGCAGGAAGTGGTGGGTAGGGGGCTCTACATCATAGTAGCAGGAAGTGGTGGTGGGGGGGATCTACATCATAGTAGTAGGAAGTGGTGGTGGGGGGGATCTACATCATAGTAGTAGGAAGTGGTGGGGGGGGAGTCTACAACATAGTAGGAGGATGTGGTGGTGGAGGGGTTCTACATCATAGTAGCAGGAAGTGGTGGTGGGGGGGATCTACATCATAGTAGCAGGAAGTGGTGGTGGTGGGGCTCTACATCATAGTAGCAGGAAGTCGTTGTGGGGGGCTCTACATCATAGTAGCAAGAAGTGGTGAGTAGGGGGCTCTACATCTTAGTAGCAGGAAGTGGTGGTGGGGGTGCTCTACATCATAGTAGCAGGAAGTGGGTGGGTGGGGGGGCTCTACATCATAGTAGCAGGAAGTGGTGGTGGGGGGGGGGCTCTACATCATAGTAGCAGGAAGTGGTGGTGGTGGGGCTCTACATCATAGTAGCAGGAAGTGGTGGTGGGGGGGCTCTACATCATAGTAGCAGGAAGTGGTGGTGGGGGGGCTCTACATATAGTAGCAGGAAGTGGTGGTGGGGGGGATCTACATCATAGTAGCAGGAAGTGGTGGTGGGGGGGCTCTACATCATAGTAGCAGGAAGTGGTGGAGGGGGGGGGCTCTACATCATGGTAGCAGGAGGTGGTGGTGGGTGGGGGGGCTCTACATCATAGTAGCAGGAAGTGGTGGTGGGGGGGCTCTGCATCATAGTAGCAGGAAGTGGTGGTGGGGGGCTCTACATCATAGTAGCAGGAAGTGGTGGTGGGGGGGCTCTACATCATAGTAGCAGGAAGTGGTGGTGGGGGCTCTACATCATAGTAGCAGGAAGTGGTGGTGGGGGCTCTACATCATAGTAGCAGGAAGTGGTGGTGGGGGGGCTACATCATAGTAGCAGGAAGTGGTGGAGGGGGGGGGGCTCTACATCATAGTAGCAGGAAGTGGTGGGGGGGGGGCTCTACAACATAGTAGTAGGAAGTGGTGGTGGGGGGGGCTCTACATCATAGTAGCAGGAAGTGGTGGTGGGGGGGGCTCTACATCATAGTAGCAGGAAGTGGTGGTGGGTGGGGCTCTACATCATAGTAGCAGGAAGTGGTGGTGGGGGGGCTCTACATCATAGTAGCAGGAAGTGGTGGTGTGGGGCCCTACATCATAGTAGCAGGAAGTGGGGGTGGGGGGCTCTACATCATAGTAGCAGGAAGTGGTGGTTGTGGGGATCAACATCATAGTAGCAGGAAGTGGTGGTGGTGGGGACCTACATCATAGTAGCAGGAAAGTGGTGGTGGTGGGGGCTCTACATCATAGTAGCAGGAAGTGGTGGTGGTGGGGGCTCTACATCATAGTAGTAGGAATAGTGGGTGGTGGGGGGCCTCTACATCATAGTAGTAGGAAGTGGTGGTGGTTGGGGGGGCTCTACATCATAGTAGTAGGAAGTGGTGGTGGGGGGCTCTACATCATAGTAGTAGGAGTGGTGGTGGGGGCCTCTACATCATAGTAGTAGGAAGTGGTGGTGGGGGGCCTCTACATCATAGTAGCAGGAAGTGGTGGTGGGGGGCTCTACATCATAGTAGTAGAGTGTGGTGGGGGGCCTCTACATCATAGTAGTAAGGAAGTGGTGGTGGGGGGGCTCTACATCATAGTAGCAGGAAGTGGTGGTGGGGGGGCTCTACATCATAGTAGCAGGAAGTGGTGGTGGTGGGGGCTCTACATCACAGTAGTAGGAAGTGGTGGTGGGGGGGCTCTATCACAGTAGTAGGGAAGTGGTGGTGGGGGGCCTCTACATCACAGTAGTAGGAAGTGGTGGTGGGGGGGCTCTACATCATAGTAGTAGGAAGTGGTGGTGGGGGGGCTCTACATCATAGTAGTAGGAACGTGGTTGGTGGGGGGATCTACATCATAGTCGGGAAGTGGTGGTGGGGGGGATCTACATCATAGTAGCAGGAAGTGGTGGGGGGGTGGGGAACTACATCATATTAGCAGGAAGTGGTGGTGGGGGGGGGATCTACATCATAGTAGCAGGAAGTGGTGGTGGGGGATCTACATCATAGTAGCAGGAAGTGGTGGTGGGTGGGGATCTACATCATAGTAGTAGGAAGTGGTGGTGGGGGGATCTACATCATAGTAGCAGGAAGTGGTGGTGGGGGGCTCTACATCATAGTAGCAGGAAGTGGTGGTGGGGGGCTCTACATCATAGTAGCAGGAAGTGGTGGGTGGGGGGCTCTACATCATAGTAGTAGGAAGTGGTGGTGGGGGGATCTACATCATAGTAGCAGGAAGTGGTGGTGGGGTGGGATCTACAGCATAGTAGCAGGGGGTGGTTGTGGGGGGGATCTACATCATAGTAGTAGGAAGTGGGGGTGGTGGGGCACTACATCATAGTAGCAGGAAGTGGTGGTGGGGGAGCTCTACATCATAGTAGCAGGAAGTGGTGGTGGGGGGGCTCTACATCATAGTAGCAGGAAGTGGGTGGTGGGGGGCTCTACATCATAGTAGCAGGAAGTGGTGGTGGGGGGTGGGGCTCTACAACATAGTAGCAGGAAGAGGTGGTGGGGGGGCTCTACATCATAGTAGCAGGAAGTGGTGGTGGGGGGGCTCTACATCATAGTAGCAGGAAGTGGTGGGTGGGGGGGCTCTACATCATAGTAGTAGGAAGTGGTGGTGGGGGGGCTCTACATCATAGTAGCAGGAAGTGGTGGGTGGGTGGGGGGCTCTACATCATAGTAGCAGGAAGTGGTGGTGGTGGGGGCTCTACATCATAGTAGCAGGAAGTGGTGGGGGGGGGGGCTCTACATCATAGTAGTAGGAAGTGGTGGTGGGGGGGCTCTACATCATAGTAGCAGGAAGTGGTGGGTGGGGGGGCTCTACATCATAGTAGCAGGAAGTGGTGGTGGGGGTTCTCTACATCATAGTAGCAGGAAGTGGTGGGTGGGGGGGCTCTACATCATAGTAGCAGGAAGTGGTGGTGGGGGGGGGGGGCTCTACATCATAGTAGCAGGAAGTGGTGGTGGGGGGAGCTCTACATCATAGTAGCAGGAAGTGGTGGTGGGGGGGCTCTACATCATAGTAGCAGGAAGTGGTGGTGGGGGGGCTCTACATCATAGTAGCAGGAAGTGGTGGTGGTGGGGCTCTACATCATAGTAGCAGGAAGTGGTGGTGGGGGGGCTCTACATCATAGTAGCAGGAAGTGGTGGTGGTGGGGCTCTACATCATAGTAGCAGGAAGTGGTGGTGGGGGGGCTCTACATCATAGTAGCAGGAAGTGGTGGTGGGTGGTGGGGCTCTACATCATAGTAGCAGGAAGTGGTGGTGGGGGGGCTCTACATCAAAGTAGCAGGAAGTGGTGGTGGGTGGTGGGCTCTACATCATAGTAGCAGGAAGTGGTGGTGGGCTCTACATCATAGTAGCAGGAAGTGGTGGTGGGGGGCTCTACATCATAGTAGCAGGAAGTGGTGGTGGGGGGGGGCTCTACATCATAGTAGCAGGAAGTGGTGGTGGGGCTCTACATCATAGTAGCAGGAAGTGGTGGGGGGGGGGGCTCTACATCATAGTAGCAGGAAGTGGTGGTGGTGGGGGGGGGGGGACTTAACAGCATAGTAGCAGGAAGTGGTGGTGGGGGGGCTCTACATCATAGTAGTAGGAAGTGGTGGGTGGGGGGGCTCTACATCATAGTAGCAGGAAGTGGTGGTGGTGGGGAAGGCTCTACATCATAGTAGTAGGAAGTGGTGGTGGGGGGGCTCTACATCATAGTAGTAGGAAGTGGTGGGTGGGGGGGCTCTACATCATAGTAGTAGGAAGTGGTGGTGGGGGGGCTCTACATCATAGTAGTAGGAAGTGGTGGGTGGGGGGGCTCTACATCATAGTAGTAGGAAGTGGTGGTGGGTGGGGGGGCTCTACATCATAGTAGTAGGAAGTGGTGGTGGGGGGGCTCTACATCATAGTAGTAGGAAGTGGTGGGTGGGGGGGCTCTACATCATAGTAGTAGGAAGTGGTGGGTGGGGGGGCTCTACATCATAGTAGCAGGATGTGGTGGTGGGGGGTGGGGCTCTACATCATAGTAGCAGGAGAAAACTTAGTTAATAATACTCTCCTTTTTTATTTAGAACCTACTGTTTACCTGAACATTTAGAACCTACCGTTTACCTGAACATTTAGAACCTACTGTTTACCTGAACATTTAGAACCTACTGTTTACCTGAACATTTAGAACCTACTGTTTTACCTGAACATTTAGAACCTACTGTTTACCTGAACATTTAGAACCTACTGTTTACCTGAACATTTAGAACCTACTGTTTACCTGAACATTTAGAACCTACTGTTTACCTGAACATTTAGAACCTACTGTTTACCTGAACATTTAGAACCTACTGTTTACCTGAACATTTAGAACCTACTGTTTACCTGAACATTTAGAACCTACTGTTTACCTGAACATTTAGAACCTACTGTTTACCTGAACATTTAGAACCTACTGTTTACCTGAACATTTAGAACCTACTGTTTACCTGAACATTTAGAACCTACTGTTTACCTGAACATTTAGAACCTACTGTTTACCTGAACATTTAGAACCTACTGTTTACCTGAACATTTAGAACCTTCTGTTTACCTGAACATTTAGAACCTTCTGTTTACCTGAACATTTAGATCCTACTGCTTACCTGAACATTTAGAACCTACTGTTTACCTGAACATTTAGATCCTACTGCTTACCTGAACATTTAGAACCTACTGTTTACCTGAACATTTAGAACCTACTGTTTACCTGAACATTTAGAACCTACTGTTTACCTGAACATTTAGAACCTACTGTTTACCTGAACATTTAGAACCTACTGTTTACCTGAACATTTAGAACCTACTGCTTACCTGAACATTTAGAACCTACCGTTTACCTGAACATTTAGAACCTACCGTTTACCTGAACATTTAGAACCTACTGTTTACCTGAACATTTAGAACCTACTGTTTACCTGAACATTTAGAACCTACTGTTTACCTGAACATTTAGAACCTAATGTTTACCTGAACATTTAGAACCTACTGTTTACCTGAACATTTAGAACCTACTGTTTACCTGAACATTTAGAACCTACTGTTTACCTGAACATTTAGAACCTAATGTTTACCTGAACATTTAGAACCTACTGTTTACCTGAACATTTAGAACCTTCTGTTTACCTGAACATTTAGAACCTAATGTTTACCTGAACATTTAGAACCTACTGTTTACCTGAACATTTAGAACCTACTGCTTACCTGAACATTTAGATCCTACTGCTTACCTGAACATTTAGAACCTACTGTTTACCTGAACATTGGTTACAGTTGTGGGGTATTGGAAATGCCAGTGAACGTCAAATGTTTAAAGCTTTCAATATTGCCTTCTCTTAGGCATTAAGGGGGGGTCACCGGCTTTTTTTATCTTTATCTCCTCTCTCTTTCCCTGGCTTGTATTCATTCGGCCCCATTCAGCCAACTGTTTTAAGACGTTTATCCCCATCCAGGTGTCGATTTCTTCCTGGCGAGCGATAGCGATTAGCGAGCCAGCATTGCATGGAGAAATCCGGCATCGCCGGAGGCATTTTTCTATCGAAAAATGTACAAATTTAGCTTGCTGTCATAACAAAAGTATATATATGCTGGCTCGCTACTGCTCGCCAGGAAAATATTGAAACCTGGATGGGTGTAAGCGTCTTAAAACAGTTGGCTGAAAGGGGCCGAATGGATACAAGCCAGATAAATAGAGAAAAGGAGAACAAAGAAGCCGGTGATCCCCCTTATAGAAAATGGTTAATGTTCCATGATATGCAAGAATTGAAGCCGGTATCACACGAGAGCTTTTATAGTCAACATTCGATAATCAACATTTCTGGCACATTTTGCACTGGTATCTGGAACTAGACTGGTGATGGATCAATTTAGGTGACCGACAAAGTTTTAATGTTAACCTCATAAGCTGCCAGACCAGTGTTGAGGATAAATGTTGAGGGAAAAAGTGCTCGTCTCATACCTGCTTTAGTGTATATATTTTTGTCCTGTCCCGCCCAGCCAAAACTTCCACCACCACCACCTGGGCAACCTTGAAGGGGGAGGCAGACCGTTTATTTATTAGTGGCCCCTCCATCATTGACCATTGTGCCTATTACATAAGGCACCCTCTTCAAACACTCATCCGCCGTAGTTTTGAATCTACCGCGCAGAGCATAAAAAATTGAGGAGCCTTCATCATGAGCGCACGCAACCTCACTCATGGTTCAGTCATTAAGAAATTGGGTTCTCACTACGAAAAAACTTTGTAACAAATAAAAAACAAAAAGAAAATAAGAATAACTATTCATAAGCTTTCCATATACTCGTGGATGTACTTGTGTGGATCTTTGACCAGACGCTGACTCAGGCGTCATTCTTCCTTCTCTGCTCTGCGCTCAACCAACCTGGACGTGCCTCCCCACGCTCCGCTTGTTCCGCATTTGTTGCGTCCCTAGTGAGTTTTTTCTCATTTGTTTACTCCGGGATGTATCGAGTAAGGTTAGGATATGCGTAGCAGGAGGGTCCTGGGCGGGTTGCCCGCAGTGCAGTGTATTTTGGGTCGTGTGTTTGGGGCATCTATTTTGGGTGTACCCTCGTGGTCCTGTTGTGGACATGTGAACTTTTTCACGGTTAGCTAGCTTTGTGATGCAGGCGGCTTTCATTACGCGTTATTATTGCTGCCTTTTATCTTTCTGATGAGGTAGCTTGTTATTCTCTGACGTTCCCAGCGTATTTTTCTTCACTTAGTGAAGTTTTTTCTGGGTCCCGAGTCAGTTCTTCCCTTTACCGGGAAGTGTTTGCTACAGTGGTGTGTTGACGGTGGTTCCTGTTGTGATATAATTCAGTGCTTTTTGTTTATATTACGACATGTTTACTGTGTTTTTCCGTCTGCTTAGGCCTAGCCAGCCTCTCGTAGCTTTGTCAAATGCACAAGTGTTATTGATTTATGTTATAAATATGTACTACTGTGTCATGTGTGTCCTGGTTTAGTTGTGTATTGGCTAATTCCACGGACTATATATGTGTCCTGGTTTAGTTGTGTATTGGCTAATTCCTCGGACTATTTATGTGACCTGGGTTAGTTGTGCTTTGGCTAATTCCACGGTCTATTTGGTGCGTTCAGATTGAATCTGAATGGGGTGGGTTGCCTTTTCCGGCGGGTTTTCTCGGTTACACCATGAAAACCCGGCTGGTTGCCGAGTTTTAATCACGCATGGTTAAAAAAGGCTTGTTTTCCCCGGCGATTAGTGGCCTGAGGCTCTCCAGGACTGCGTGTCTGTGGTGGGGCCTGTGTTCAGGCGTACTGTGTTTCCCGGCGGGATGGCTTTACCCATTTAACTAAGTGTTCATACGGACACTTGTTGAGTTGAGTTTTTCCCGGTTTTTGCAAAGCCAGTAAAACTAGGCTGTTTGTTGATCTTTCCTCCCCGGCAATCTTTTGCAAAGAAGTGGGGATAGGAATTTTGTGGTTAACGTTAAAATTCACACCCGGCGGTTGCACCTTGGGAGGGTAGGATTAACGGATTTGTTTAATTCAGTGAAGTTAACCAGACATTCGAGGGGTATGATACGTATCGCCGCCATTCAACATACGGCGATCTAGAACGCTTCGGGAGAAGCCAGATCTAGCATTTAAGACAGGCTTCCCAGTTTTTTATCTGCGAGATAATACGGGGGCCGGCGTCTTTGAGGGTTTTTTTCCAGTAAGAACTTAAAAACACCACTGGGAAGACTGCGTCATGTATAAAAAAGCCATGCTGGTCTTTATATTATGTCAGAGGATATTCATAAATCTTTTGGACAAGTTAAGATATTCTGAAATCTTTAATTACGAACCTGCCGCATAGCGAGCCGTGATAGTTGTGTATTACGTCTCGTTACCCGGCGGGTTTTCTAAACACTTGTGTTCGAACATGTTGGTGTAGCCTTAAGAGCATTAATTCCTGGAAATTTTCTTTTTTTCCAGGGCTGAGTTCCGGCGGAACTTTCGAGAACCTGGAGTAAACCGGGGGTGGGTTCGTGTTTTCCACCAGTCTCTGTCATGGCTACCATAGACCCTGTTTTTGCCTTGTGTATTGCTCCCTCCTGTTCAGGTATCCCTATATTTACACACACTCATTGCATTAGATGTGTTAAATGTCTAGATCGCTCAAGGGGTTTGTGGGTAACGGGGAACTGTACCTTCTATACTCAATTGAGTGCCAAAGTGTTGCGGGACAATAGTGGATCCGCGGCGGTCGCTTTGAGGGAGGTCAGGCAGCAATTGTCAACTTATGCTACCACAGTGGCTCATAAAGCGCTGCAATGTGATAATGTAATCCTTTGGGATAAATTATTGATTGAGCACCCCCCTATTAAACGTACCTCTAGAGTAACTGTACGAAAGTCGGCAGAGACTGGGCAGGGTACAGCACTTTCTCTGGTCCCTACAACTTCTAAGAGACCTCGTGAACCCACGCCCCCGGTGACAGCCTCCACGTCACGGGCGCGGTCCAGGTCCAGGTCGCCCCTCAGACAACAGCCGCCTAGTCACTCCTCTTCACCAGCAAGAAAGAGGAGCAAGGAGGAAAAGTCCAAGGACAGCTCTAGTGAAAGATCAGAAAAGTCTAAGAGCAGTGAGAAATCTAAGTCACACCGCAGCCACAAATCTTCCAGGAAAGATTCTAAGGAGCGAAAGGCCTCCCGGCGTTCGCCGGAGCCTCGTGCCTCACTTTTTGCCTCTACTCCCGACTCATCTAATGTCCAATCTGATGGGGCGGGAGTGGAGTCAGAGACTGTGGTGGGGGTGTTGCCGGAGGACAGGTTACCAATGGAGATTACACATATAGACTTCGAGAGTTCTGTAGGCAGTGATCGCCCTTTAGAAGAATCTAGTGGGGGCTCAGTGGTGGATGGTGTTTCTGACTCCCAAGGGAGTTCAGGCCAAGGCCTGGGTGTATGGCGGTATTCCCAACCAGGGTATGAAGGCCCACGTTTGGTTCAAGAGCCACAGGTACGGACGGACGTCCACCGGGACGCTGTGATCCCATCATCCATTCCTGATTTAACTTGGCACCAAGACGAGGTTCCGGAGTCGGCGGAACCCTCTCATGATGGGCCGGATGACAAGGATGATGTGTCTATAATCTCTGACATGGAAGTGCAAGAGTCGGGTTCAGTTCTAGACGACTCGCAAGATAGGAATGATTCACCTTTGAGTTCTTCATCCACTAAATTTGTCACGGCGGAGGAAATAGATGGGTTGTTAGTAACTGCTCTCACAAAAAAATTTGGCCAACAGCCGGAGACTCCTACAGTGGACCTGGGAGCTCCCATGACAAGTTCAAGTGTTCGGCCTCTGATCGCTTCTATTGCTTTGACCAAGATTCCGCACCCTCCCCCTATATCACCTAATATAGTCGCTAGGCCTGCTTCGGCGGCACTGACTACTTCTAATGTAAGGGTGGTAACGGATGTGAATCCGCCCCCGTTGGATAAAGCACCGTTAAGAAGGGTAGCTATGCCCCTGTTATACGGTCCAGATGACTCATGGGTTCAAATGATCCCAACTAAGCCAGAGACAGCACAGCCCACTTTGTCAGGGGAACTTCCAGTGCCACGAGAGTGGGTAATCCAAGGAAATGAATCTAGAAAGTTACGAGCCTTGGATATTGCGGGTAATGTACTTGATGTTAATATTAAGGCCATTCCGAACCATTATCACCATGACTTTTTTGTGTATACAGCTACGCCTGCACTGCCCCCTCCCTCAGCTTCAAAGCTGTTTTCTGACTGGACCAAGCATGACGGTTTTAATGATATAAAAGCACTGTCAGCTCTCACTCCAGAATTAGATTTACAAACGGTCACAGACACAGCCGCTAACCCAGTGTTGAAGGTGGGGCAGTTGGGTCCAGGACCTTGGGTGGAATGGGAAGTAGAGGCTCAGAACTTTGCGACCACCTTCACCTCAAAATCCTCCCACCAGATTCCTTAGGACAGCCATTCTTGGTTCTCTATGCCAGTCTTTTCAGCCGGCCGAGTCCCATCTGCTTTGTTTGCTTTTTTAGCTGCCCCCAAAATCAATCTCTGTGAACTTAAAGATCCTTTCACTACGCCTTCACCAGCTCACCTAGACCGGGAGTTTAGGCTACGAGGGAAGGCGTATAGACTTTTTTCCCAGTACATTGTTACGCACCAGGTGGCGAAATCTATGTTACGATCCACTCAGGCAATCGCGGACGCGGAAGCCAGACGATCGGTTGAACTATCTCGGCGATTACTCCTTCAGATGTCGATTCAGTCGTTGGGAGATATACGCACGGCCTTGCTCGAGGCGGTGCGGGCGAGACAGGATCTCAGGATGTCCCTGGTGAGGAAACTCCCTGATAGAATTGCGAACCAGGTGGTCATGTCGCCGGTGCTAACTCCCTCGTTAATGTCCCCTGATGTGTGGAGAACTGTTTTCAATATGGATCAGGCCTTTAAGCACAGTCCCACTCCTTCTAAGAAACCTGCTTTTAACTTTCCCAAACCCAAGCCAGTCGCAAAAGCTCAGCCAGGTGGGTCAAAGCCCTTTCAGATACCTAAGTCTGCCTCCCCCTAAGGTCAGTACAGGTACAAACAAGGTAAGTTTGCAGGTCATAAGAGCCGCAGCTATAGCAGACCATGCCAGGGCTCGTCTTCTGCCAACGCCGGCCAGTCGGCTAAGCATCCACCACCACCACCACTGCCACCACCAAAAAACTAAAGTCTCTCTCACTCCCAGGGCCGATCTCACGGCGGGTGGATCAGAGGGTAGTACAGCCGGCGAACCCTTGTCTGCTAACTGGGTCGTTCCGGACGTGTCACCGCGCATGGCCAGTAAATACTTGGGCAAGGATGGTGGCACGCAAGGGCATCACCTGGCAGTAGCTCCGACGACCTCGTTTACGTCAGCCGACAAAGGCAACTTTAGTTTCTTTAGAGGTGGAGTCACTAGGCCAGGAAATGATCGCCAAGAATGTCATCATCCCGGTTCCTCAAAATTACCCAGTTGTCACATCCAAACTATTTCTAGTGCCCAAAAGGGACAGTGTTCAGATGAGACCAGTCGTAGACCTGTCTTATCTGAACCTCCATATTCACAACATGTCATTCAGGATGCTTACAGTAAACCAGATCAGGCTAACACTTCCGCCGGGAGGATGGATGTGTTCTTTAGACCTGACGGACGCGTATTGGCACGTCTCGGTCAACAAAAGATTTCAAAGGTTTCTGGCCTTAAGAATAAAGCATCAGACTTATGTCTTTCAGAGGATGCCGTTTGGATTGAACCTAGCACCTTGCTTATTCACGAAATTAGTCCGGCAAGCCCTGATGCCCTTGTTAAGGCAAGGGATCAGGATTTTATGGTATCTAGACGACTTGCTAGTGGTGGCAGAGACGGAACACGTACGCATAAATCATGTCAACATAACATTAAAACATGTCAAAACTCTAGGGTTCAAGGTCAACTTGGTAAAGTCAAACCTTGTTCCCTCAAGAGTAGTTCAGTGGATCTGGGACACAGCTACTCTCACTCTGAGTCAGAGTGTAGACAATCGCAACAGATTTCGCAGGAAATTGTTTATGTTCCTTCACAGTCTGACTACGACACGGAGAATCTGGGAGTCTCTGGTTGGCTCTCTCAACTGGATTCAACTAACGGTACGGTTGGGCCGGTTAAGAGTCAAACGTTTAATATTGGAGGGCAACAAATATTTTCCGCTATTGCCGGCGAAAAAATTATGGCCCATACCAAAATTAATCCACAACTTACTAGCGGTCTGGGCGAAGAGGGAAACATTGCACTCAGTCATGTCATGGACCTCTCCTCCGCCGACGGTATGGGTAGACACGGATGCGTCCGGAACGATAGGTTGGGGCTTCCAATCAAACCAAGGGCACCAGGGTCAAGGGCTTTGGTCCCATTTAGAAATCTCCCACATCAATGTCAAAGAATTACTAGTCCCCTTATATTTCCTTCAGGCTCACGGCTCTACTTTACGGGGCAAGGCGGTGGCCTTCAGAAAGGACAATCTGAATGCAGTTCACTGTATTCAGAAACAAGGGTCGACGAGACTCGGGGGTTGCTAAACGTGTCGGAAGAGATTTTTATTCTAGCCAACAGGCTGGACATTCAGCTTCACGCATCTTACCTCCCAGGCGTAGCAAACGTCTGGGCAGACGCTCTGTCTCGGAGACAGAGCACAACAGTAGAATGGGCGCTCAAGCAAACCATTTTCGACCAAATGATTGCGAAGCCTTACCATCCACAAGTGGATTTGTTTGCGTCAGAGGAGACTCACAAACTCCCACTGTACCTCACCCGCCGGACGATAACGCCGGCGGGCGGGCCAGATGCACTGGTGACAGACTGGAATAGGTGGAGTTCCATTTATCTGTTTCCGCCGCCAGATGCGTCTCTAATGTGCCACGTAGTAAACAAACTACAGGATTATCGAGGCGTAGTCTCGCTAATCGCGCCCCTGTGGCCGGCGCAGTTGTGGTACCAGCAATTGAAGACGTGGTGCCCGGACCCGGTATCACTCCCGGTAGGGTTTTTCCACTTAGACACAATTGGCAACCTAAAGACCTTGCTGACTTTTGCATTATGGACATTCAGGAGGCCAAATGGCTAGCACCATATGGTACAGACGTGACCAATAAATTCATGAATCAATATACCCAGTCTACTAAGCGACAGTATCAATCGCATTGGCAGGCCTTTACTTCTTGGATTATTAGAACAGAACAAACTGTGCCCTCGGTGGCTTTGGTTTTTAATTATTTAAATTATCTGTTCGAGCAGAAACGTTTGTCTGTAGTGACGTTAAAAAATCACTTAACGGCGATTAGGATACCGTTTTTGGACCTTACCGGTCTCTCCATACCAGTTGCGGAGGAAAAAGGTTTTATGAGGGCATGTTTTAAACTCCGCCCACCTCCCTGTCAGCTCATGTCTACCTGGTCTCTGGACAAGGCATTGTCTTTACTTCATTCCCGTCTGTACCAAAATACTGCAGATTTTACATTACTTTTAAAAAGGGCAGTATTCCTTATGGCCTTGGCTACCGGGAACAGAGTATCTGAGCTGGCGGCGATGAGCAACACACCTAATTGCCTCAGGTTTGGTAGGCTTAATGAGTGTATTCACATTGCACCTTCCCCAGGGTTCATAGCCAAGAATGAGCACAGTGAACACGTGTTTTCAGAGTTCACGGTGCCGGCGTTGAAAAGGGGAAAGGTGCACCATAATTTATGTCCAGTGCAAGCTCTAACCAAATATTTGAGAGTGGCACCTCTAAATCACCACGGTGCTTTATGGGTAGCAAGTACGGGTAAACGCTTGATGAAACGTAGACTGGCTTCTCTCTTGGTCGAGGTCATTAACCTGACAAGCGCGATATAGACCTAGGTGCTAGGGTAGTTATTTGTGCATTTCTAGCCCTGGATTCTGACAGAATTCGTTATATTTACAATATAAGGCATTATTTGTTTTCGGTATGCTTTTATTTTACATATATGATGTATATATGAACCTTCAAGAGTGCTAAAATAAGTTGGAAAAGCATTTGGGTGGTGAAAAACGAAGATATTGGCCACCCGGTCATAATCTCAGACGAGAGAGAGCCACAGGCAGCCCTCCCCTCTCGCTGTCTGGGAGTCAACTGAGACGAGCGGGGCGGTGTGTGCCAGTGTCTGGGTGTTGCATAACGATCTTTTATGCAACCCACTTGTGCTACATTATCGCGGGAGAGAAAAATAACCGATAAATGATGATAATAAGAGGAAAAATAGGTGATAATTGAGGAGGGGGGGGAGGGGGGAATAAGGTGGGGAAGGAGGGGAGGGGGAGGAGTGAGAAACACATGGATGAGTACTAGAGGGGAATTATCTCGCCTAGAGACAAAATCCTTTGTTTTGATAGGCCCTTTTTTTTTTTGGAAGGCTTTTTTTATGGTCTTGCTTCCGTGAGGCCTATCGCGTTCCCTATAGGAAGCCTTCCGTGAGGCCTATCGCGCTTGCCGGGTTAAAGAGAGTAATCCCGGCGTTGTGGGTAGGGCCCACGATTTACGCAAGTGGGCGGCTTCGTTACGTTTCCTTAAGAATTTTTCTGTTGAAGATATTACGTCCACACAGTTGTGGGCCTCTAATCATACGTTTTTGACTAGTTACCTCTCAGTAGCTCTAGACAAACCTTCCTTGCCATGTATAGCTTTAAGGCAAAGGGTCTAGGTGGCCCCTAAGTCACTTTTGTTTAATTTCAAGAAAAGGGGGGGGGTGCAGTCAGTGTAACATAGGACACCCTAGACCCCGCCAGAATATGAGAGCTGTGATACTGTTGATGGGTATTGTGATATTTAAATTTATCTGTACTATTCATTACAGGAAATTGTGCTAGTACAATTTTAGTACAAACAACAGTGTAGTTGTAAGTAGTTTTTGGGCTGAGAAGCAATCTAATTTAAGCATTGGTTATATTTTGCAAAGTATATCCACTAATTTTATGGGGTTTATATGTGCACATGTAAACTTATAAGTTTTATTTTTCACCACTTAATTTAAGTGGGGTGCCTCGTTAACTGGCGGATCTGTTCTCAGAATCTCAGAGTTAACACCCTTTTTTATCAAGCAGGCTTCTTTGAAGCACGCTCCTGCTTGTACCCCTTTTTGTATAAGTTGTGCTGTATAAAGTTTATGCACAAATATATATCTTTTTTACAAAGTAAGAATACTATGTGGTTGTTTGATTATCTGCTTTTGCTAGAGTTATGATATGATTACGAATGTCCCCCTCCAGTCTTAGATATCAGGCATAATCGTCAATGATGGAGGGGCCACTAATAAATTATAGGTTTGACTCCTGCAAGGAGATAAAGAAAACCTAATATTTAGTAGTGGCCCGTAATCATTGACGACTGGGGCCCTCCCGACCGTCCCCTTCCCATTCGTTGATGTATTAAGGATTTTGGTATACTTGATATGTCAGTGAAGGAAGAATGACGCCTGAGTCAGCGTCTGGTCAAAGATCCACACAAGTACATCCACGAGTATATGGAAAGCTTATGAATAGTTATTCTTATTTTGTTTTTGTTTTTTATTTGTTACGAAGTTTTTTCGTAGTGAGAACCCAATTTCATAATGACTGAACCATGAGTGAGGTTGCGTGCGCTCATGATGAAGGCTCCTCAAATTTTTATGCTCTGCGCGATAGATTCAAAACTACGGCGGATGAGTGTTTGAAGAGGGTGCCTTATGTAATAGGCATAATCGTCAATGATTACGGGGCCACTACTAAATATTAGGTTTTCTTTATCTCCTTGCAGGAGTCAAACCTATATTCTGGACCCTCTTCTCCCTAATGTTTAGCCCCACTAGTTTTGAGATTATAAGACGTTCGGCCCATTAGTTTGGTGATTTGAACACCTTTCGCCGCGTTTCGTTGTCCATTTTAAAATCTTTCGTGCCATTTATTTTTTCCTGGCGAGCGAAAGCAAGCCTGCAATTTTAAAAGAGGAGCCGGCCTTCGGCCGGGACATTTTTCTACCGAAAAATGCACAAATTTATCTTAAAGGGGGGGTCTAGGGGGTGTTTTTCTAAGCTTGATGGAGGTCTAGGGAGGAAACTAAACAAATATATGAATAAATTAATTAATAGACCAAACAAACGGTCAGCCTCCCGTTAATTAACCCGCGTCACCACAAGCACATAACTTCCTGGCCAACCAAAACCACCACCACAACAACATAACTTCCTGGCCAACCAGCACCACCACCACAACAACATAACTTCCTGGCTAACCAGCACCACCACCACAACAACATCACATAAGGGGGGATGGCCCGGTTTTCTGGACCACTTTCTCCCTCATGTTTAGCCCCATTAGTTTTCAGATGCCAAGATGTTTTCCCCATTAGTTAGTCGATTTTAAGACCTTTCGCCCCATTTCATCGTCAATATTTAGACCTTTCGTGCTATTTAGGTGTCAATGTTTTCACTGGCGAACGATAGTGAGCCTGTAATATTCGAAGAACCGGCCTTCGGCCGGAATTATTTTTCTACCGAAAAATTTACAAATTACACTAGAAGGGGGATCTAATAGATTTTGTTTTTTTTAATTTGATGGAGGTCTAGGGAGGAAACTAAAAAATAATGAATACATGCAAAAATAATGAATACATGCAAAAATAATGAATACATGCAAAAATAATGAATACATGCAAAAATAATGAATACATGCAAAAATCGCCCAAAAACTGAACCATCCCCCCTTAAGGGAGCCCACCTCTTTTTTATTTATCTTCCTCTCCCTCTCTCTTTGGCTTGTATCCATTCGGCCCCATTCAGCCTACTTTATTAAGACGTTTGCCCACATCCATGGTCAATATTTTCCTAGCGAGCGGTAGCGAGCCAGCCTATCTATATTTTTGTTTTGACAGCAAGCTAAATTTGTAAATTTTTCGATAGAAAAATGTCTCCGGCGAAGCCGAATTTCTCTATACAATGCTGGCTCGCTCTCGCTCGCCAGGAAGAAATCAACACCTGGATGGGGATAAACTTCTTAAAACAGTTGGCTGAATGGGGCCGAATAGATATAAGCCAGGGAAAAAGAGAAAAGGAGAGAAAGAGAAAACAAAACGGCGACCCCCCTTAATTTGTCTTGTGTTTAATGTTGGCATTCTGTGAGGTAGGTTAGAGCAGACAGAAGGCTTTGTTGTTGGCATACTTTAATTCTTGGGATTTTAGGCGATGACTGCCAAACAAATGTGGAACTGACGAAAGTCCCCAGAACCTATCCCTATTATCCCAGTTTATCTTTAACTCCCAAGTACGCTATATTTTATATATATATATATAAGATCTCTCTCTCTCTCTTTCTCTGTGTATAAAGGAGACAAAATGCAGGCTGCCTGTAAAGTCTCTCCTCCCATGCCAACAGAGAGCCAAATTCAAGATATGTTGAGGTAAAACAAATATATATATATATACTGTATATATATATATATATATATATATATATATATATATATATATATATATATATAAGATCTCTCTCTCTCTCTTTCTCTGTGTATAAAGGAGACAAAATGCAGGCTGCCTGTAAAGTCTCTCCTCCCATGCCAACAGAGCCAAATTCAAGATATGTTGAGGTAAAACAAATATATATATATACTGTATATATATATATATATATATATATATATATATATATATATATATTATATATATATATATATATATATATATATAAGATCTCTCTCTCTTTCTCTGTGTATAAAGGAGACAAAATACAGGCTGCCTGTAAAGTCTCTCCTCCCATGCCAACAGAGAGCCAAATTCAAGATATGTTGAGGTAAAACAAATATATATATATACTGTATATATTTATATATATATATATATATATATATATATATGTATATACATATATATATTATATATAGTATACTGTAAAAAATATCTATTTTTACGTTTTTCTGTATTTATCAACAGAAAATTCACAGTAAACTTAAAATACGGATATCTGTATTTTATATTACAGACATTGACTGTAAAACCATGGTGATGAATAACTCAAGAAATACTGACTATATACCATAATTGTTCTTTATGAACTGTAGCAGCCTATAAACTGATATATATATTAAGTTCACTAAATAATTAATATTTGTTTATATAATGGTCACATTCAATGTAGGCTATAGGCCTACCCTTGCAATGTATCTAGAAAACGAGGCAATAATTTATCACTATAGTTGCTGGATACTTCTATTACCTTCATATAATTATATATGAAACTGTTCAAGCATCTTTTTCAGGTTATATTTCATGAAACTTCTATATACATCATTGGAATTCATTTTGACAAAATGTAGGTGTTGTTGTATCAAGTGGCTCGCTTGGTGTAGTGACTAGCGTCTCGGACTTCCACCCAGAAGGCCCGGGTTCGCGCCCACGCTCGGCGCATTAAAGATTTTTCACAAGCACTGAGTCGTTACCATCCCTCATGAGCAAAGGGATGGGGTATTAGTACAGGACCCCAATGGAAATACGCCTAATCGGCCTTATTGAGCTATCTTTAGCTAGCTTAGCATGCACTAGCTTTAAGAACTATTATTATTATTATTATTATATAACTATATGTGTGGCGATATTTATAAGAGCTGTGAGTCACATGACTTTTAGGCGGGAAACTGCCTTCTGCAGAGTAGGCCTAATTTGTGGGAGGGCAGGCGGGGCTGTATTTTCATGTGATAGTTTTGCTAATTTCCAGCTCCACACATACAATTCCTTACCTCAATTATTACCACAACCTTATTAACCGTGATGGGCTGTGGAAATGCTCAGTATTATCGCCAGGAGATATGTAACATGGACAATAAACAGCGTGATTTGCTGTATCTTGCTGTGGAATGTCGTAACTGGTAAGAAACTAATAGTTGTTGAGCCCTAGTTGCCAATATTTTATGCATATTTACACCTGTAATAAGATATAGGCTAATGCCGGGAATACGAGAGCTCTTATTTTAAACTGAGTAAACACGTCTAGCTTTAACAAAAGTAGCCTAGTTAAAAAAATAGCTACCGTATGTGCATGTGTTTCTCGAAAAGTTTTGCTTAGCCTATTTACAGTATATACCCTTGCCCAGTTTAATTTCATCAGCTGAATACAATTGCTTAACGTTTGGTAGAAAACGAAAAGACCTATCCTACCATATTAAATAACTGTCTTCGTGGTGCGATGCATAAGGTGTTGATTTTCGGTGTGAGCATCCTGGGTTCGAATCCACGGACTGCCACATGTGTTTGTAAATTTCATTAATCGATTTTAGGAGTATAGTTGGTTGTTGGAAGGAACATAATAATCTATATAGTTATAATTGCCAGACGTAATCCCTGAGAGGAGGTGAACGTGAATGAATCGCCTTCATATGCTTCCATGTGCCGAGGCAACTCACTCGATTATACTGTATAGCTTGTATACTTTTTTTTTTTTTTTTTTTTTTATTGTAGGCTAAAACAGTAGTAGTAATGTACAGTGCAGTACCTTGTGTGTAGGCTGTTCCAACAGGTACCGGTATAGCCAAAGTAAGCAACCCTATAGATATTTAATTGGATATTGAATGAATGACAGTGCAAGTTAGTTAGTTTCTGACAATGTATAACATTGTACATGTCTATATTGTGTAACCAAATACTTTCACGGTTGCTGCCTAGCTGAGTTTTAGGCAATGTTTACGTTACGTAACAGGCTGCCATAATCAGAATTTTGTTCCGCTATATTTGTAGACTACAGCCTTTGCATGACACAAGGTAAGGTAGCGTTATATATACAGTATATTATATATATGGTGTTAACCCTTTCAGACTCGTATGACGCAGAGGTTGCCAGATTAGCAATAAGAAATAGAGTTCTCTCACTCTTATAATTACCTCTCCAAAATTCGTTTTCTGCCCACAGCTAACTCAAAGACAACTGCAGAGGTTGAAGTAACTAAACTAAAGGTTTCTAAATACCCCTAATGGTAACAAAAGCTTTAAAGTATCTCTAATAGGCTCACAATCGCGTCATATGTTGGAGAGTTAACGTAGCCTAACCTAACGGAGGGTGGGGTGCACGGATTGTTATGGGTAACAGTTTATAGGGGTGACCGGTCAACTCAACCAGTACCAAATCAACCAATACGGTTAGGTTAGTACTATATTTTGGCACTGGTTTGGTTGGTCTGGGTTAATTTGGCACTGGTTGAGATGACATGGAACCGTTTATATGCAGTATAACATCGCCAAGGCTAGGTAATAATAAACAATGTTGGTAAATTATAAATAGGCGTACCAATTATGATTATATGATGTTATTGCTTTGTGTGTTGCAGATATATTGTATTTATGTAAGAAATATTACTGTTGGTAAAGTATGCATCAAATGTCCCGGTAATGCATATTGTACGCTAATTCGGTTTTGCACCATATGCTTACATGGGTAGATGGTGGATTTTCCGTTTCACATGTCCATTTTTATGACCACTAAGCTACCCCTCCCATACCGGTATTTTACTTAAAAGTATAGATATATATATATATATATATATATATATATATATATATATATATATATATATATATATATATATATATACACACACGGTGTGTGTGTGTGTGTTCATTCTTACACATCTTGCTTTGGTAGCTAAGTGTAACAATACAAGATTCTGTAAAATTTACGGAACAGTTTCTGGCAATTAGGCTGCCAAACATTATCTGTAGAATTTAAATGATTCTGTAAAAACTTTGACAGAAATACTGTTACCTATACAATTGAAATGTAAATTTAGCAGATATATTCTGTAATTTTTTTACAGATAATTTTGTAATTTTTACAAGATTTTCTGTAAAAATTAACAGATTATATCTGTAAAAAACAACAAGCCAGTCTGTAAATTCCACAGTGTATTTTTGTAAATGATTATACAGAATGCTGTAAATTTTACAGAGAATGTTTGGCAGCCTAATTGCCAGATATTCTCTGCAAATTTTACAGATTTTTTTTTACAGTGGATATATCAATATATATATATATATATATATATATATATATATATATATATATATATATATATATACCGGGTATGTATATATATATATATATATTATGTTTGTCTATGTGGATGAGGGAGACAAAACTGCCTGTGACGAGTGCCTCCCCCAGAGTTGAAAGAGTGACAGGGCCAAAATCAAGGCATGTTCGAGCCAAAATGTCTGGACACACGGAGTTTGAAGCAATTTAAGTCCTAGGATGAGGGAAAGGTGGATTCAGGGAGAGAGTTCCAGAGCTCAGCTGTTGAATAGAAGAAAGATTGAGAGTTGTTTCACTCTTGAGTTGGAGAGTTGCACAGAGTAGGGGTGGGATTTTGTTGCAAGGCGGGTGCTACATACCCTACGTAGAGGAGATGGTATACACTGGGAGTTTTGAGGAACCCTGATTATTGTAGTAGCGATAGAATATTGAGAGAGATGCAACATTGCGGCGAAGAGAGAGAGATTGCAGAGAAACGGTGAGTGCACCGGAGTTATTGATACGAAAGGCTTTCCTTTCTACTTTGTCTAGAAGTTCTGTGTGAGAGGATCCTCCCCACACATGAGAACAATACTCAATACAAGGACGCACTGTGCCCCTGTACAGAGCAAGAAGCTGTGCAGAGGTAAATAACCTCTTGAGGCAGTTGAGCACACCCAGCTTCTGGGAGGCCGCCTTAGCAAGACTGGTAATATAATCCTTCCAAGAGAATACAGAAGAAAAAGAGCCACCGAGAATATTGAGAGAAGATGAAGGGTTGACTTTTGTATTGTTGAAGTATAAGGGATAGTACTCTGGGAGTTCACGGCGGGTAGATAGATGGAGAAATTGGGTTTTGGAAGTATTAAAGGCAACAAGGTTTTCTCTGCCCCAATTGGAAATGCTAGTTAGATCAGAAGATAAGTGTTGTATGGCTTCATTTATTTTGTTTTTGAGGGATTGCTGGCTGGGGCGTTCTGGAAAACTTATTGAATAGTGTAAGGTAGAGTCGTCTTCATATGAATGGATAGGACTGGAGGTACAGTTAAGATAATTTATGATAATTAGAAAGAGAATTGGAGATAGGACAGAACCCTGAGGAACACCGGAGTTGATGGGATGAGGAAGTGAACGATGGCCGTCCACAACCGCAGCTATGAACGACCGGAAAGGAAATTAGAGACAAAGGCACAGATGGAGGGATAGAATTCAAAGGAGGATAGTTTGGAAATTAGATATTTGTGCCTTCGATATGTCTAGTGCAATAGAAAAGGTCTCGCCGAAGTCCCGAAAGGAGAATGGCCAAGAGTTGTAAGATATGAAAGAAGATCACCAGTAGAGCGACCCTCAGGGAAACCATACTGGCGATCTGAGAGTAGATTATGAGAAGAGAAATGCTTAAGAAATTTGGAAGTAAGAATAGTTATATAAAAACTTTCGAGACACAAGAGATGAGAGCAATTGGATAGTTAGAGGGTTGAGAGCGGTCACCCTTCTTTGGGACAGGTTGAATAAGAGCAAACTTCCAGCAAGAAGGGAAGACGTTAGAGGAGAGACAGAGAAAAGTGCTCGTGTGATACCGGCTTAAGGGGATATGGTTTATATTTGTGTTGTTTATATATATATATATATATATATATATATTATTTTTTTGTTCTTCTTTTTAGTCATCAATTAACATTATGGGTCGTTAATCAACTTTATATTGGGTGTGGGTCGATCATAATGGCAGTATGGGCAATATTCTTTAAGGGGAGGTATTTGGGTTTTTCTGGACCCCCTTCTCCCTCATGTTTAGCCCCATTAGTTATGAGATTTAAAGACGTTCGCCCCATTAGTTTGGCGATTCTAAGCTTTTTTGACCCATTTTATTATCAATATGAAGACCTTTTGTGCCATTTTAGGTGTCAATTTTTTCATGGCGATTGATAGCGAGCATGCAATTTAGTAGTAACTGGCCTTCGGCCGCAACATTTTTTTACCGAAAAATTTACAAATTGATCTTGAAGGGGTATTTGTTTAAGCTTTATAAAGGTTATCTTGACCATGTTTATTAAAGTTTTATAAAGGTTATAAAGGAGCAAACTATAAAAGTATATAAAATTATAAGAAACTAAAGATACAAGATAGAATACCTTCCCTTAAGATAGCGACCAGGCACAGATGTCCCCAAAGCCGTATATATATACTTATCTGGATGAGCGTGCAGTCCTTAAGGGAGGTGACCTGTTTTTGTTCTGTCCTTTTCTATCGTTCTCTGGCTTGTATCCATTTGGCCCCATTCAGCCTACTGTTTTAAGACGTTTATCCCCATCCAGGTGCCAATTGTTTACTGGTGAGCGGTAGTGAGCCAGCATATTTTTTTTTTTACAGCAGGCTAAATTTGTAAATTTTTCGATAGAAAAATTTCTCCGGCGAAGCCGGATTTCTTCATATAATGCTGGCTCGCTATCGCTCGCCAGGAAGAAATCGTCACCTAGATGGGGATAAACGTCTTAAAATAGTTGGCTGAATGGGGCTGAATGGATACAAGCCAGAGAAAGAGAGAAAAGGACAGAAATAACAAAAAGCAGGTCACCCCCCTTAACCCTGCTGGGAGACTTAGGCAAGAACAGATACACGAGCTTCGGTGCTCTCATCATGGCAGCAATAAAGATAACTCTGAGTAATTTATTATGAATTAAGGGGGATGGTTCACTTTTTGGCCGATTTTTGCATGTATTCGTTATTTTTCTAGTTTCCTCCCTAGACCTCCATCAAATTTAAACAAAAATCCATTAGATCCCCCTTCTAGATTAATTTGTACATTTTTCGGTGCAAAATGTCGTGGCCGGCCGAAGGCTGCTACTTCCAACATTACAGGCTCACTCGTTCGCCAGGGAAAACAACGACACCTAAATAGCACAAAAGGTCTAAATATTGATGAAGAAATGGGGCGAAAGGTCTTAAAATCGACTAACTAATGGGGCAACCATCTTAACATCTGAAAACTAATGGGGCTAAGCATGAGGGAGAAAGTGGTCCAGAAAACCGGCCCATCTCCCCTTAAGTTACATTGTTTCAATAGGCACAACAAACCCCTCTGTAGATTATCTTCCTTCACCTCCCCGGGTAGATGTGTTGAGCATACCAATTTCTGCTGTATGTATGTATGTATGTATGTATGTATGTATGTATGTGTATGTATGTGTATGTATGTATGTATGTATGTATGTATGTATGTATGTATGTATGTATGTATGTATGTATGTATGTATGTATGTATGTATGTATGTATGTATGTATGTGTGTGTGTGTGTGTGTGTGTGTGTGTGTGTGTGTGTGTGTGTGTGTGTGTGTGTGTGTGTGTGTGTGTGTGTGTGTGTGTGTGTGTGTGTGTGTGTGTGTGTGTGTCTGGTCTGGTCTGGTCTGGTCTGGTCTGTACTCTGGCACCTTCCCCAGTTTTCCTTTTATTTTATTATTTATTTATTTGTTTTATTATTATTTTTTTGGGGGCTGGCCGACTCGAGACAGAGCCCGAACAGGGACATCACAACACATCAGAAAACCCAAACCAAACAAAATACACATCAGTTATATTTGTTATATTCAACTCATCACCACGGGAAAATGAAGCGATCAACACAAGATTATTTGTGGGTGTCAATTTAATGAGATGATATAATAGTTTTAATACTTCATCATACACTACTTATTTCCTTCCATATGATCTTTTTTTATTTTTTTAGAAGATAAACAAGGTTCATAGCAAGAGAAAAGGAAAACAAATCTACTCTAATGGCCTGCAATATATACAGTAGTCTAAAAAATCCCATACCGAGAGAGAGGTGGAAGGATGGAGTGAAGAAGTATATGAATGAAGGAGGTGCTGGTTGGGAGGAGGGGCGTCGACTGACTGGGGACAGAGGTGCATAGGGGCGTTTCGTTCGTGGCCACCCCTTCGGGGATAACGGCGTCGGGTAATAGATAGATAGATAGACACCCAGAAGCTGGATGTATAAAACCGCCTCCGGGGGTTCTTTACCCCTGCGTAGCTTCTTGCTCTGTACAGGGGTACAGTGCATCTATGTATTGAGTATTGTACACATGTGTGGGGAGGATCCTCTTACACAGCACTTCTAGACAAAGTAGAAAGGAAAGCTTCCGTCTCATTAACTCACGTCCACTCACCAATCCTCTGCAGTCTCTCTCTCTTCGCCGCAATGTTGCATCTCTCTCGCTATTCTACCACTATTACAATAATCAGTGTTCCTCAGATCTCTCAGTGTATACCACCCCCTCTTCGGAGAACACGTAGCACCCATCTTGCAACACAATGCCACCCCTACTCTGTGCAACTCCCCAACCCAAGAGTAAAATGTTATTTTCAATCTTTCTTCTATTCAACAGCTGAGCTCTGGAACTCTCTCCCAGAATCAGTCTTTCCCTCATCCTATGACTTAAATTGCTGCAATCTCTGTGTATCTAGGCATTTTGGCTGGAATATCCCTTGAATTTGGCCCTATCACTCTTTCAACTATGGGGGAGTCGCTCGCTACAGGCAGTTTTGCCTTTTGTCTCCTGCTCTCACATAGACAAAATAAATAAAATAGAATATAAAATGTTCATTAATCCTTCCAAGATACAAGGGTACATTTATTATCTGTTTTCTGGCAAATAATAGACAATATTATTCAGATTAGACATGATGTATGGAATTCGGAGGGTGAATTGAGATAGTCTGTACCCTTTTAATGCCCACAGATCCTCCCTATGCTGTATAAAATGGCCTAATAATAGCCAGAATATACTGTACAAATGCTGCATAATCCTCAAAGATTATGGATTAGGTTGGGTTGGCATGGGTTTAGGGGGGTACTTAATTTCATATTAATTTAGTATATTATGGGGTTTTTTTCCACCAACCAACTTCACCTCTAATACAATGTTGTTGTTTTTTTAGTTTTCTCCCTAAACTCCTAATTAATGTTAATTTGTATTACCCCCCACCCCTCTCTCCGCCCCCACCCAAAATCCCCTTTCGCTATAATTTTGTACACTTTTTGGTAGAATGATATCCCGACCAAAGGCCGATTTCTACTGAATTAAAGGCTCACTATCGCTCCCCAGGAAAAAGTAAACGCCTCTAATGCCACAAACTTTCTTAATATTGACACAAAAATGGAGCAAATGGCCCTAAAATCGCCAAACTAATGGAGGGAATGTCTTGAAATCTCAAAACTAATAGGGCTAAGCATGAAGGAGAAGGGGTCCAGAAGAAATGCTTTCCTTTAAGGATATTTTGATGGTTAATGCCTGAATAACGGAACATAAATTGGTCATATTAGACGCGAATGTAACCGAACAACGCCATGCACCGAACTCTCCTGATTGGCGCGCTACTATAATAAACATGCACCGAAATGTATCATATAAGAAATATATACTGTATAATTGTTACTAAAACTTAAATTTTTTAGTTAAAATAAATAAGTTACCCATAAAATTTAGTTTTCTCTAGTGAGGTTAGTTTAAAGAAAACTAAACACGAGCAATAACTATTATATATTCTTAGTATAACTTCGTAAGTTATATATTTAGTTATTGTTTTATAGAATATTTTGACATAATTCACGTAAGGTTAACAAATATAGATATAATATCAATAAAAGATTAACCCAAATGTGCTAAGCTTAAGAAAAAAATTATCTGTCGTAATGTGTATATTTTGGATCAGCTCCTGAAAGTTGATCATTGTGACTCAGAGATTCACTAAGATTGGACGTGAAATACATTACGTTAATACTTCCTTCAACCACCTGAGTTATACGATAATTGTCTTATTTTTACAGTTTAAGTAGGCCTAAGTGTTTCGTAAGCAATTAACTTGAACCTTATTACTGTTAATTGTAATATTATCTTCTTCAATTAAGTATTACATTGGATCGTTGTTAGAAATGTCTTCCATTATCCCGTCCAGTGTAATCCTTCACACCGTCAGGTATATCCCACATGCTTCCTCAAAGGTGGTCAAGTTGCCACAAACGCTAAAAATAAAGCTGCAATATAAAACTAAAAAATGGTATATATTTAACATATTTAAAACCGATCGAAAAATAGATTTAAATGAATCCCATTGGATGGCGAGGGATGGCCAACTTGAGTATCAGTTGGACCAAGGGGTACCTTTGACACTTTCAAAGGGCTTCTCTAAAATTCAATTTAAATTAAAAAGGGGCCGCAAAACGCTACAAAAGTATATTGTTGACATAACGGCCGAGCAGTCCCAGGGATCTTTTGTTAATTATACCTTACTGATAAATACATCTGTTAATACTATTGTGGAGGTTCCTGGTGAACTAACTGTTGAACCAGAGGTGGTTCTTGGTGAACTTTCTGTTGAACCAGAGGTGGTTCTTGGAGAACTACCTGTTGAACCAGAGGAGGTTCTTGGTGAGAGTGAAAGCTGCAGTGGTGATGCTGGTGAAAGTAACAGTTCGGAGGGTGATAGCGGTGTAAGTGATGTTGGGGATGATATTTGGGAAGACAGTGAATCAAGTGATGATGAGGATGTTATTTGGGACGACAGTGATTCAAGTGATGATGAGGATGATATTTGGGACGACAGTGATTCAAGTGATGATGAGGATGATATTTGGGACGACACTGAATCGGACATATCAGATGACGATTATCTGTTGAAAGTGAATGCAAAATGGGAACAGGAAGTTGAAAAGGATGTGGTCGGTAAGCAGGAAACGAGGGTCCGGTTTGGTAGTGTAGAAGTTCGTACAATGGAGACCTGGCAGTTTGAACACTGGGAAGCCAGAAAAGGTCCATGGGAGCAGTTTGCTCGTGATAGAGAGCTATTCTCTTGCCGCATAGCTGAGCTAGAGCACACACTCTCTTGGGTGCTCAGTCCCGAGCACAGAGATAATGTTTATAAAAGGATGCGTTTTCAATGCTTACCCCATTGGTGGGATTATTTGATTTATCTTGTGTATATTCTTTTATTGTATGGTTTTATTTCTTTATTTATACTTTGAAATGGTATTTAAGTTAATGTGGACACTTTAATTACTCTTTTCATACCGAAGTTATTATTTCCCAATAAGGTTGCTTACGCTATGAAGATTATGTTTTATTATAACAACAATGATAGCCTACACATAGTAGATCCTTCAGTCGTTTAACTCCTTCTCTACCGGTGATATATTTAGTATTATATTCTAGCTATATTTAGACGATTATGTACAGTTTAAGAAGGATCTGTGGCAGTAAAAAGGGTTAACCCCTTCAGACTCATATGACGCAGAGGTTGCCAGATTAACAATAAGAAATGGAGTTCTCTCACTCTTATAAATACCTCTCCAAAATTAGTTTTCTGCCCACAGCTAACTCAGACAACTGCAGAGGTTTAAGTACCGTAACTAAACTAAAGGTTTGTAAATACCCCTGATGGTAACAGAGGCTTTAAAGTATCCCTAATAGGCTCAAAATCGCGTCATATGTCGGAAAGGTTTAAGTGAGATAGCTTAAAGCCTGTTATATGTTGGAGGCCCTTTACAAACTGAAACTAATGGTATAATAGTGGCCAGAATAAAGATATAAGGATGGCACTGGTACTGGTGAATCTAGATGTGAGGCTGGATGGGGAAATATTGGAACAAGTAGAGTGTTTTAAATATCTAGGAGGAACGATAAGCAGGAGTGGAGGTATGGAAGTGGAGGTAAAACAGAGAGTGTGTGAAGGAAGGAAGGTTTTCGGAGCAATGGGAAGTATGTGGAAGACGAGAAATCTCGGAGTGAAAGTAAAAAGTGCACTGTATCAAGGAATTGTTGTGCCAACAGTGATGTATGGGGCTGAGACATGGGCTCTGAAGAAAAAGGAGAAAAGAGGGCTGGATGTGATGGAGATGAGCTGCTTGAGGAGTATGTGTGGAGTTACTCGTAGAGACAGATTGAGTAATGAAGAGATACGTAGGAGAGTGGGGCAGCAGGAACATTTGTCAGCCAGAGTGGACAGAAGGGTGCTGAGCTGGTATGGTCATGTTGAATGAATGGGAGATGAAAGGCTTACAAAGAGAATATGTGAGTCAGGTACAAGGGGAGATAGAAGGGCAGGAAGACCCCCATTGAGATGGAGAGACTGTGTAAGAAAGGCTTTGGATGATAGAGGAATGACTATAGATCAGGCAGGGGTAGTGGTGGTGGACAGGAGTGAATGGAGAATGCTTGTGAATAGTTGAGTGAACACATGGTCATTTGGAGTAAGGGGTCGGGCGCAAGTTCGACTAGATAATAGTCCATCAGGCGCCTGGCCCGGGGGGACGATAAATATGAAGGGTGTGCCTGGAAGTGTGGTGGAAGGGCTTGTGGCTTTGGCTCCGCTGCATGTCTGCCTGCCGAGATCGGAACCTCTCCGGGTGATCGGGGGCCGGGGGAGTGCTGGAGCGACCTTGGTAACCCTGGTCTCTGGGTCTTCTCCTGGGTGACCTGGATGTGTGTGAGTTTGTGTTTTTTATCTGTGTTTATTTTTTGTTTTATGTTGTTTTCGTGTTTTCCCTGTTCTTGCTCTGTCTTGAGTCGGCTACCCCCAAAATGGGGATTGGGCCTGAGCATATACAGTAGATAGATGGATAGACCGGTAACAAACGTAACCCGAGTCATTACTTTGTGTCTTTATTATTAACGGTCTTGATGGTGTAATGGTTAGAGTGTTTAAGATCTGTATGTGGTAACCCAGGGTCGAACCCCGGTAGGATCACAGGCTTTCAGTAATTTCATTGGGAGCTGTTTGGTGTTGGGAGTCGATAAATGATATTATCAGCTCACCGGTCCTTACTAAGATGGAATTATTTAACACCTTACGAGCGGCCTATGCGGTTTATTTATGTGTACCGCCCAGCGGGGTGTTTTTAGCCAAAATAGGGCTGTTTACGTGATCATTTTCATGCCTAAATAAGACCCAGAACGTAAAACAAGTATCTATCCCTGAAAGGGCATAAACAGAGCTTTCGAATGACACCATAACGATCCTTGTATGATGGATAGTTTTCTTGCAATAACCGTGCAACGCGAGTGCAAAAAGCAGGTAATTCGGTACTTTCGGTACATAATTGAGTATGTAGCGAGTGAGAGAGGGAGGAGGGAGCTGAGATTTGTGTCAGTAGGTTCGCCGCGGTGGTCTGGAGCAGTCATACGCTCGCTAGTCTCCTGCCACCACTTGTCTCTCTCTCTCAGCCACATTACGTGCTGAAATTGCCACTCGAGTTATGTCGAGCGCCGCCACATAGTCCAGCTTTATTTAACTCGACTTAAGTGGTGAGCCGCTTTTTAAGGGTTAAGGGAAGATGGGTTTAATTTTTGTTCCGTTATCGATGCCAGCTACATTTGGATGATTGTATGTAGCTTAGGAAGGATATATAGTAGCTAAAAGGATTCATTGAGATAAGTCTTTGTCTATAGCTTTTCCATGGGTAGACTTTCTTCCTAAGCTGAATAAAATGCCTTATAGCAGCCCAAATGTTGTCAAAAGAACTTCACCGGTACAAAAGGGGTTAAGTGAAAATCTTCCCTTAAGGGGAGGTTTTTAGTGTGTTTCCTAGACTTCCATCAAGCTTGAAATTACACCCCCATGACCCCCTTAAGATAAATTTGTAAATTTTTCGGTAGAAAAATTTCCCGGCCGAAGGCCGGTACCTCTTAAATTACAGGCTCGCTATCGCTCGCCAGGAAAAAATTGACACCTAAATGGGACGAAAGGTCTTAAAAGTGACATAAATGGGGTGAAAGTTCTTAAAATCGCCAAACTAATGGGGCGAACATCTTAAAATCTCAAAAGCAATGGGGCTAAACATGAGAGAGAAAGGGGTAAAGAAAATAATCCCTCGAGTGGAAATCTCCCCTTAACCCTCTCCGACATATGACGCGATTTTGAGCCGATTAGGGATACTTTAAAACCTGTGTTACCATCAGGGGTATTTAGAAACCTTTAGTTTAGTTACTTCAACCTCTGCAGTTGTCTTTGAGTTAGCTGTGTTGAGCCTATTGGGGATACTTTAAAGCCTTTGTTACCAACAGGGGTATTTAGAAACCTTTAGTTTAGTTACTTCAACCTCTGCAGTTGTCTTTGAGTTAGCTGTGTTGAGCCTATTGGGGATACTTTAAAGCCTTTGTTACCAACAGGGGTATTTAGAAACCTTTAGTTTAGTTACTTCAACCTCTGCAGTTGTCTTTGAGTTAGCTGTGGGCAGAAAACTAATTTTGGAGAGGTAATTATAAGAGTGAGAGAACTCTATTTCTTATTGCTAACCTGGCAACCTCTGCGTCATATGAGTCTGAAGGGGTTAAGCCTCTCAAAAATAATCATAATTCCCACCTACTGGACTTATTTTTAACAACCAATTCAGAAAATTATGATGTTACAGTGAGGTCCCCACTTGGATCTTCTGATCACTGTCTGATACAGGCCACCTGTCTATCACCTACCACACCTTCCCACTCTGAACCTGTTTTGGTGACTAAATGGCATTACGATAGGGCAGACTGGGAGGGTCTTCAAGGTTTCTTTATTGATATTCCCTGGACCTCTTTCTTTTCTAATGATGCACACTCCACCTTGAGCCACATACAAGATTTTGTAAAAATTGGAATGGAAACTTTTATTCCTCATCAAAAGTACAGTAAAAGATCTAATTCACCTAAATGGTTTGACCATAATTTTGCTAGAGTAACTGAACAAAAAGCAATAGCCTACAATGCATACACAAGATCAAAAACACATGAAGCCTTTAATTACTTTAGAAACATCAGAAATCATGCCAAAACTGTATTAAACCTAACTAAATCAAACTTTCTCCATAAGCAGGCAAATAAACTTCTAAATAATCCAAATGATAACAAAATATTTTGGTCTACTCTTAACTCATTCAAATCCAACTTCACTACTGCTTCATCCATTCCACCATTAAAATCTCCGACTGGCAATCTTGTAAGTGACCCACGAGGTAAAGCTAACCTTCTTGCGGATATTTTCTCCACCAACTCAACCTTAGATGAAATAAATCAAGATGTCCCTGTACTTAATTTTAATTCACCTGAAATTCCCTCACTTAAGATCCACACCAGACATGTCAAAACTATTTTGCAGAATCTCTCGGTAGATAAGGCTCCTGGTCCAGATGAAATTCCTCCAATAGTACTTAAGAATTGCTCCTTGGTGCTCGCTCCTGTATTGGCAAAAAATTTCCGTCTGTGTACTCATACCTCATGCTTCCCAGTACCCTGGAAAGAAGCAAACATCCATCCAGTTCCTAAAAAAGGTGCCTCTTCAGATCCATCAAACTACAGACCAATAGCTATAACTTCCACTCTTGGTAAAGTCTTTGAAATTATATTAAATAATCACATAATTAAGCATCTGGAGAATAATAAATTAATCAGTGATAGGCAATTTTAGACGATGTCGATCAACTGCAGACATTCTTTGCCTTCTTACGCATCAAATCAACCAAGCTACAGACCAACATGGTGAAACACATACAATAGCACTGGATATATCAAAGGCATTTGATAGAGTCTGGCATCAATCCTTATTGTCGAAGATGTCACACTACGGCCTTGCATCATTAGTTCCACTAATTTCTTCTTATCTTCATAACAGAAAAATATGTGTAATGGTAGATGGCCTTTATTCTCAATTTCACTCAATAAATGCTGGTGTTCCCCAGGGATCAGTTTTGGCCCCAACTCTGTTCCTCATTCATATCAATGATCTCATATCTACCACTCATAATCCAATACATTCCTACGCAGATGACTCAACACTCCACAGTTCCTTCACATTTACCAATTCTTTCACCCAACCCGATCTTATAAATTCAAAAATAAACACTGCAATTTCTCTGAACCAGGACCTTTCTAGAATTAATGAATGGGGACAAGAGAATGTAGTTTCCTTTAATGCACAGAAAACCAAGTGCATTCAATTTTCTAACCGACAGAATCTCACTGACTCCCATATATTTGTTAATGATGTAAATATTCCCCCTTCCCCTAGTATTGACATTCTCGGTGTAACATTAACTACTAACTTGAGCTGGACACATTATGTTAGAAGCATTGCTAAGAATGCCTCTAAAAAACTGGGACTCCTGTACAGAGTTCGAGAATTCTTCACTGACGAGCAGTTGGCCGTAATATATAAAAGTCATGTGCGCTCTCAGATGGATTACTGTTCACCTCTGTGGGGTGGAAGTGGAGTGGTTGCATTGAGGCAGTTGGACAAAATTCAAAATAAAGCTATTAGATTAATCAATAACCCTGCAATCACACAGGACCTTCCTACATTATTCATACGAAGAAACGTTGCATCCCTTGCATTATTCTACAGATATTTTCACAGCAATTGTTCCGAGGAACTTGCTTCAATTGTGCCGCCTCTCCACATCTTTCCCCGTAGAACTAGGGCAGCTGAGAGCGCCCATGAATTTACACTTTCTCCTCCACAATGCAGAACTTCTGCTTATCAGAATTCATTTATCCCCAGAGCTACTACTCTTTGGAATTCACTTCCCTCGAATTGCTTTCCACAAACTTACAATCTACAAATGTTTAAATCCAGTTGTTACAAACATTTTATGAATGGAGGATGCCTTTAGGCACATGGACCTTTTTGTTTTATCTGTTTTTCCTTCCTCCGTTCATTGTCTCTTAAAAAAAAAAAAAAAATAAAATAAATAAATTAGGTCATCTTTTCAGCTTATATTATATTAGTATTTGGTTCTACTGTAGTCTGTGCACTATAAGTCAAGAACATCAATCAATCTTTCCCTCATTCTATGGCTGAAACTGCTTTAAACTTTGTGTCCAGGCATTTTGATCCCAATGTCCCTTGAATTCGGCTCTGTCACTCTTTTGGCTTTGGGGGAGACACTCTTTACAGGCAACCTGCCTTTTGTCTCCTTCATACACATTGAAAACAAAATATAGCCCATATTTTGTGAACCCTAACCTCTGTTACTCAAAAAGGGCTAGAGTGATCGAGCTAATATTTCTACCATTTTTTTTTTATGTGAGTGAGGGAGACAAAAGGCAGAATTGCCTGTAGCGAGTGCCTCCCCCAGAGTGGAAAGAATGACTGTGCCAAAATCAAGTGACGTTCGAGCCAAAATGCCAGGACACACGGAGTTTGAAGCAATTTAAGTCATAGGAAGAGGGAAAAACTGATTCTGGGAGAGAGTTCCAGAGCTCAGCTGTTGGATAGAAGAAAGACAGAGTAGTGTTTCACTCTTGGGTTGGAGAGTTGCACAGAGTAGGGATGGGATTGTGTTGCAAGACGGGTACCATGTACCCTACGTAGAGGAGGTGGTATACACTGGGAGAGCTCTGTGGAACACTGATTATTGTAGTAGCAATAGAATAGCGAGAAAAGTGCAACATTGCGGCGAAGAGAGAGAGATTGCAGAGAGTTGGTGAGTGGACGGGAGTTAATGATACGAAAGGCCTTCCTTTCTACTTTTTCTAGGAGTGCTGTGTGAGTGGATCCTCATCACACATGTGAACAATACTCAATACAAGGACGCACTGTGCCCCTGTACAAAGCAAGAAGCTGTACAGGGGTAAAGAACCCCTTGAGGCAGTTGAGCACACCCAGCTTCTGGGAGGCTGCCTTAGCAAGACTAGTAATATGGTCCTTCCAAGTGAGAACAGAAGAAAAAGAGACACCAAGAATATTGCGAGAAGATGAAGGGTTGATTTTTGTACCGGTATTGTTGAAGTATAAGTGATAGTCCGCAGGGAGTTCCTGACGGGTAGATAGATGGAGAAATTGGGTTTTGGAAGCATTAAAGGCAAAATGGTTTGCTCTGCCCCAATTGAAAATAGTAATTAGATCAGAAGATAAGTGTTTTATGGCTTCATTACGTTTGTTTTTGAGGGATTGCTGGCTGGGGCGTTCTGGAAAACTAATTGAGTTGGGGAGAGTCAACCAGGGAATAAGAACATAAGAAAATGGGAGTCTGCAGAAAGCCGATTGGCCTACACAAGGCAGATCCCTAATTATAAGGCCTAATTATAAGGCCTAATTATAAGTCCAGCTTAAAAACACCATTAGGACTGACCTCACCGAAACGGTCAGAGGTCAGAAAAACGGGGGTCTGCAGAGCCCCACACCTGGCAGATCCCCCTCACATCCAACCCATCTCGTCCATATTCCTATCTAATTTTATCTTAAAGCTCCCTATCGTTCTTGATCCCACTATAGCACTTGGCAGCCTATTCCACCTATCCACAACTGTTACCAAATAGGTGTAGGAATTTACAGCCCATTTGTTCTAGCCCTTTTTGAGTCCCAATGCCTGGCCTACTTATATTGGATGGACTCGGTAGTATTTCTGATCATATATAAACTATTGAGAGTGTTAATTATCACTTTATATTCCAGACTGACCACCTCTTTTATTGCAGGTTGTTTGGGAGAGCTGTTCTTGGAGGGGATAATACAAAGGAACACAAGCAACAACAGATCCTAATGATCTTTACTCGGCTACTTGTAAATGAAGATAAATGACCTTGGCCATCAACTGGATGTGTGGTGTTCCTTTAGCCTTGAACATACACTACCCATTATGCTGGTAGGGTGAGTACTGTATTAACATTTGTATTATTATTGTCAGCTGTTTTTGTGGAGGATAATACAAAGGAAGACAAACAACAGACCTAATGATCCTTACTAGGTTACATACATACATACAAGTTTAAAGAACGTTCTGTCCACAGAGAATGGTTACAATCTTGCGTCCTAAATGGCGGCTTTCTAGACGACCCTGTCAAGGGCTGCCTCTGTGGTCAAGTTCTTTATTTTTAGATCAGACCGAAGTACCTGATCCCATGTCATTCTAGGTCTACTCCTACGTGCAGCTCCCCCCAAGTTCACAGTCCGGGATTTCTTCACCCAGTACTGATCATCCATTCTCTCCAAGTGTCCAAACCAACTAAGTTGGC
Organism: Paralithodes platypus; assembly: GCA_032716605.1. Lineage (NCBI taxonomy): Eukaryota > Metazoa > Arthropoda > Malacostraca > Decapoda > Lithodidae > Paralithodes > Paralithodes platypus. The sequence continues at coordinate 1,339,095 of CM064542.1, read as the reverse complement.
TCATGCGCATCCCTTCACCGACACTCCTAATGCTGAGACGCCTTCTTAATTCCTCTTTCGATACCCCATCTCTGAAGTTAACCCCACATATCTATCTCACTATTTCATTCTCATTCTGTTCCATTCTATTGATATCCTCCGCTTTAACCGACCATGTCTCCGAGGCATAGGGGGAGACCAGAAATGTCCCCATTGGTACGGCTCCTGGCGATGACCCATTAAGATGATCTGGACCTTCAACTCTTACTATCAATTTCTGCAACATTCGTGGCCTTTCCTCTAACTTCACTCTATTGAAAACCACCTCTCCTCTGCCAACCCTGATCTTCTTTTTCTCACCGAAACCCAGTTGTCTGTCCCTGACAGCAAACCTTTCTCTGTATCCTCCTACTATCTCTATCCTCAATTCAAAGCCAAAGGTGGATGTTGTGTGTATGTACACAACAATCTTTCTTACTCTTGTGTTCCCAACTATGATTCTTCTAAATTCTCAACTATTTGGCTTAAGCTATCTTGTCACTCTCTCGCTAAATATATCTGTGCTGTTTATCTTTCTCTACCGACTATCCAAAATTCTTTGACTATCTTACTTCTAAAGACATTCTATCCATCTCTCCCTTCTCTGAAATCTCTATCGTAGATTTCAATGATCACCATCACCAATGGCTCTCCTCATTTCACTGAGGTGAATATAAGCCTACATCTCTTTCATCCTAAATGACCTAGAGCAGTTAGTTCAGCAACCCACCCGTATCCCGGACCGCCCTGGAGATAGGCCCAGCATTCTTGACCTATTTCTAACCTCAAATCCTATCGCTTACACTGTAAATCCTCTCTCTCCGTTGGGCTCCTCCGATCATATCCTTATCTCTGGTACCTGTCCTATCTCTCCAGTACAACCTTTTTGACCCCCCAGCCAGCGGTGCTTGTGGCATTTTTGGCGCTGCCGACTTGGAGGCTCTTCAACAGTACAGTACTTCTTTGATTTCCCTCGGAATGACTTTTGCTTCCGTGGCCCTTGGAGAGTGCTGAATACATTACCGAGATAATCCTCTCAGGCATGGAGGCATACATTCCATTTTCTTTCTCTCAGTCTAATGAGAACAAAAATCTTGGTTTACTCACGCTTGTTCTACTGCTGTCCACAATAAGGAGGAAGCATTCAAAAGGTACGGTCACCTTCAAACTGAAGAATCTCGTGCTTTTTATGTTTCTGCCAGGAATCAAGCCAAATATTTTGTTCTTCGACTAACCAAAAAAACAAAAACTCTTTCATCAATAACAAATATTGTGAACTTTCTAACTCTAGCTCCTCCCAATCTTTCTGGCACCTAGCCAAAAACCTCTCCAACAATTTACTTCCTTGTTTTACCCTCCTCCTTTCCACTCTGACGGCATCACCGTCACGTCTTCCTCTGACAGAGCTAAATTCTTTTCTCAACCTTTTGTCAAAAACTTCACCTTGGATGATTCCGGTGCTATTCCTCCCTCTCCATCCCCTCTCACTTACTTATGCCTAAGATAATTTTACTCTCAGCCCTCTCTGGGTTTAATACTAAGAAGGCGTACGTACCGGATGGTGTTTCTTCCGTGCTGACTAGGATTTATCTTTCATCTCTGCCTTTCCTTTAATGTCTTCCTTCTTGCTGGAAGTTTGCTCTCATTCAACCTGTCCCAAAGATGGGTGACTGCTTGTCATAGATGCCCCCTTGATTTGTAATATGAATGGCATCAAATGAAAAGAGAATCAATATAGGAAAATCTTCCTTGTGAAATTATACCAAACTACAGTCAAAGAGGCGTCTACTCAATAAAATAAATACTGACTCGATGCAGCATTATTATATTGATGTGAAGATTTGCAGGATCCAGCTTATGGGATATTAGTGTGCATGCAATATATTGGAAATAATTACCGGTACTTTTTCAAGGCTCACATTTTCATATATATATTTTTTCCCTCAAATTATTTTCTTAAATTAGCAAAGAATTAAAGAGAAGAACATTACTACTAAAACGGGTTTTATTGAATAGCGACACCGAAATTGTATGAATAAAAAAACTAATCTCACACACGCACTCAGCTACTCAATCTAACTTAACTAACCTTACTTATCTAAATACTGTATAACTACCCAGTCATGACATTCCCCCTTAAATTACCCCAATCACTATTGATTACTGCTAGTTACACAAAGTCTCACACCAGCCAACCCTTTACTCCATTGCGTGATCCTGACAACGTCTAGCCCAGTAAACAACCGCATGATCGAATTGAGACACAAGATATTATCGCACCCGTCAATCACACTCACCCTCTCACTCACCTCCCACTCCTCACTCTCTCCTAAACCATGTGACTCGCCAGACTCTGAGAGTCTTATGAACGCAATGCTGTCAGCCTTGTGGGTATGCTGACATCTATTAGTAGCATGATCATTCTTCGCGATGGAAATCACTACTGTGTCACTGGCCTGACCAACCAACAAACACACACACACACACCACTCACCCCCGGTCATGTGTATCGCTAATCAGTCAGATGTCACAAGAAGAGCAATGCTGTTGTCAGCCTTCTATATATGCTGACATTGCCTAGCGGTAGCACAGATCCTCTGTGTGGCCGTGCCTGCACCACACTCGTCCCCGGCCATGAACATTGCTAATAGGTCGGATGTCGCATCAAGGGCAATTCTGTCAATCCTTAGCATATTTTGACATCAACTATCTTTGGCATAGGCCCTCTGTGTGGTTGTGCTCAGTCCGAGGGCAATTCGTATCCCTGGTGACTGTCCAACGCACACACACACACATCCCACCACACATCTTGCTGAGTACAGTACTAGCATACGAATCTTGAATGCAGAGCCCTTTGGCAATATTCCCTGCATATCTCTCTAACATTACACAGAGTGACCTTGTATGATAGTATTAGTTCAAGAGGACATCCTCGTGGTCTGCCAGCCTGTTCAGAAACACACTCTACAGAAACACACTCTCTCGTCGGGGCTGGGCTGGGAAAGCAGGACCCTGGCCTCCTCTCCAGCCCTTATATATCCTCGGTCCCCTCTCCCATAACGCATTTTGCATTGAGGGGCTTTCCCGCTAAAACAGGGAAATATTATTGGAGTGAGGGAAAGGTGCCAATGGAAAACTGAACTCTCCCTAGGACACGCCTCCACACACGAATGCATATTCACACACATACACACGCCGGAATGGTCAGTTTTTCCCTCGTTCGCCTCTCTGTCTCCCTCTCTCTTCCCTTTCTCTCCTTCTTTCTCTCGTATTCTCACGCCTCCCAAACTCCTGCGCTGAATAAATATAACTAGCTATCTATAAGTAAAATATTCTCAGTCACGATCCCGTGACACTGCTCTCAACCGTCCAACTATCGTCCAATTGCTCTCATTTCTTGCATCTCTAAAGTTTTTGAAACTATCCTCAATTCAAAATTTCATATGCATTTATCTTCCCATATTTTGTTTTTCTTTTCTATGTGAGTGAGGGAGACAAAAGACGGAACTGCCTGTAGTGAGTGCCTCCCCCAGAGTTCAAAGAGAGACCGGGCCAAAATCAAGGGACGTTCGAGCCAAAATGCCTGGACACAAAGAGTTTGAAGCAATTTAAGTCATAGGAAGAATGAAAGACTGATTCTGGGAGAGTTCCAGAGCTCAGCTGTTGAATAGAAGAAAGATTAAGAATAACATTTCACTCCTGGGTTGGAAAGCTGCACAGAGTAGGGGTGGGATTGTGTTGGAAAACGGGTGCTATGTGCTCTACGAAGAGGGGGTGGTATACAATAAGGGAGCTCTGAGGAACACTGATTATTGTAATAGCGGTAGAATAGGGAGAGATGCAACATTGCGGCGAAGAGAGAGAGATTGCAGAGAATAAGGCATAGTTTTCTGGAAGGGGGCAACAAGTAGACAGATGGAGAAATTGAGTTTTGGAAGCATTGAAAGTAACAAGGTTTTCTCTGCCCCAATTATAGATAGTAGAGAGATCAGAAGATAGGTGTTTTATGGCCTCCTTATTTGAGTTTTGGAGTTCCTGCTGAGCCACAACCTGGCATAAATCCAAACTGCATGTCATTGATGGCAACACTTTTCCTGATCATGCATTCAAAGACCCTTTCGCTGAATTTCATGACTGTCGAGCATTTTCAAACCCTTATAATTTCCCGTCTAAGGAGTCACCATTGCCTTTGTATATATTTACTATCACGCTTTTGTGTCATGCATCGGGAATTTTTCCACCTTTATGATAGCATTAATCAGCTCTGTGACCTATTTTACCCCAATATCTCTAGCTGCTTTTAGCATCTCGGCGACAATTTTGAGCTCCCAGCGGCTTTCCCGGACTTAATTCTATCAATAGCACTTTTAACAGCGTTGAACCCTTGTACTGGGACTGCAATGCTGAGCTGTTCTCTGTTCCATTCAAACTCCACATTAAGCAGTCTTTCATAATTCTCCTTCCACGCCTCTCTGATTTTGTTTTCTGTGTAAACAGTTGTGCCACTGTCATTATTTATGCATCTTACACCCACAACATCCTGGCTACAGTCCCTCACATTCTTAGCTAATATATAAACCCCATTGGTATTTTTAGTGCTACAAACTTGTTCTATCACGCTATCCTGTATGGTTTTCTTTGCCCTGAATACCTCTCTCCTAGCATTACGTTTGGCGGACAGGTATTCTTCCTTGCTGCCACCTTCCTTCCATACTTTGAAACATTTCTTCTCTCTGACTGCAGCTTCGACATCGTTGTTCCACCACCAGGAGAACTTCTGTCTAGGTGGCCCCTTTGTTTTGCCACAGACTTTGTCTGTGGTATCAAGGAGACTGCGTTCTATAAAGTTCCATTTGCTATCAACATCACCCGGCCTAGCACCTCTTCTTCTTTCAATTTCCATCATTTTGTTGTGGAATCTGTTTCTGTACTCCTTTTTCCAAACATACTTTCCTTTTTATTTAATGTACTTTCTTTCTAACAGGAACTCTGCTTAAGCATATATCACACACTAGGAGCTTGTGTTGGGGGATGCATTCTTCACTTGGTATGATCTTTGTATCTCTAACCCATTTCCTGTCAGATTTGCTGATCAAGAAGTAGTCTACCTGGCTACTGGAGCCACCTGATTCATACTGTATGTTATCAGATGGCTCCTCCTCTTCTTAAACATAGTATTAGACACCAACATCCCTGTAACAGCACAGTGCTCCAGTATGTATCCACCTCCCAGGTTCCTTCGGCCATGTCCCTGTCCTCCGTGCACGCCCTCATATCCGTCGGCACCTGCCTCGACATACCCATTCAGGTCTCCTCCCACAATTACTACCTCCCCTTCCTTATATCCGGCAACCACCCCCAACAACTCATTCCAGAACTGCCCTTTGACAACTTTATCTAACCCTGCTTGGGGGGCATATGCTGATATAACATCAATGACTCTCGCCCCGACTTTCAGTCTTAGCAAAATCAGTCTTTCATTAAACTTTTAACTTCTATCACACAATCTGCCCAACTCACTGCCACCAGGAAACCCACCCCTCCTGTAGCCTACCTTCATTTCCCTTCCATATAAACTTGAAACATTAATTTTTTCCAATAATCCACCTTGCACGCTCCCCTTTCCACCAGGTCTCCTGGGCACAACAAACATCCACTCTGCGTCTCTCTAGTATTTCTGCAATCTCAGCCGTTCTTCCCCTCATTGTGCTGACATTCACTCTTCCGAGCCTGAACTTGGGGGTGGTGTCCTTTTAGCGATTTTGCATCAACAGACTTGTGATGGCTCTTATTGGGTTTAGTCATGTCCAGGCTGCCCCGGGTGGTTGTCACCCAGAGACCATCCCAAGATATTTATAGTGGTGGGACCTTGTAACCTCAGTGCACTCCACCAGAACCAGCCACAGGGATGCAATCTGTGTGTGTACACAGCATTACGGTTGGCCCGGTATTATGGGCCTAGTGATAGGGCAGCCTCCCGGTGGGAGGCTCTCAAACCTCTGGGTTTGGGCCCCTGTACTTCTAGGCGGAAAGTGCCAGTCTGTAAAGACACTATGCCCTGTAGCCTCTAGGTCCTCCTGGCCAGGGTGCACCCCCAGGGGGCCAGAGCTGGGCCTGAGGTAGGTCCCTCCACGTCAGTGAGCCGCCATTAGGCGAGTTTGAAGCATATTTTACGTGGGTGCCTGGTCTGACTAGCCCCCAAACCATAGTTGTTGGCTGTGGGCCTAGCCTTTACCCAGAGGGGCTTAACCTGCAAGGCAGCAGGCGGTTTGTGTGGGTATTGCTCCCTTAGACAGGTTGCAGACCACGGTTGACGAGTCCTATCTACCCGGATTGTGTAGGGTTGTCTCCCCTAGATGGGTAGCCAACCAAGGCTAACGAGTCCCAGCCAGCCGGCATAATTAATGAAATCAATTAAACTAAAGAATACATGTGGTACTCCAAGGATTCCAACCGAGGATACAAGTTTGTAAATATTAGGTTCATTGGTGTTTACTTAGACCTGATGTCCTGTGTATATATATATATATATATATATATATTATATAGCCAATGCCATTACAGTAAATATGATAGGGAAGTATGGAGATACACAGATAATTTATATATTAATATATATTGTATTTAATAATCATATTATACATCCAATATGGCAACATAATCACTTCTTCAATAAAATCTAAAATATAAATCCCTTTATCTAATTCTAAAAGTTTTATTTCATTCTGGTTATTATTAGACATTATATAATATGTTTATTATTTATTTATTAATTATTTATTAATTATTGTTAACATTGTTCTTAACATCAATAAAATCCCAAATGATATTATTGAAAGCATTTGATTCTCTATATCGTGGGGGTAGGGGAAGAGTTGATGGTAATTCAACAGTTTATGAATTATTTTGTGGATCGGTATATTATATAATCTATGTGTACGTGCAAACATATACAGTACTGTACAGTACTGTACTGTACTGTAGTTCTTACCCACAAACATATTTCCAATTATGTGATTGTGTGACATGTGTGTGATTATGTGTTTCGATTTGTTTTGTTTTTCTGATGTGTTGTGATGTCCCTCTTCGGGCTCTGTCTTGAGTCAGCCACCCCCATAAAATAATAAAATAAAAATAACTGGGGTAAATGCCAGAGTATACTGTATACCAGGATATTGTGATGTTATTGTGTCATTTATAACTCCGCTGAACTATGCAAGAGCTTTTCTTCATGTAATGATATACGTGTAGGGTATCAAAATAGTATGATGAAATTAATACAAGTAGTTTAAATGCTTCAAAACACACTTACTTCATAACCGAGATATACTATGAGTCGGACAGTGGAAGGGAGGGAGGAAAGGTGGGGTGGAAGGTAGGAGGTGGAGTGAGGGAGGGGAGTTTGGGAGGAAAGGTGAGGTGGAAGGTAGGAGGTGGAGTGAGGGAGGGGAGTTGGGGAGGAAAGGTGGAGTGAGGGAGGAAAGGTGGGGTGGAAGGTAGGAGGTGGAGTGAGGGAGGTGGGGTGGAAGGTAAGAGGTGGAGTGAGGGAGGTGGGTTGGGGAGGAAAGGTGGGATGGAAGGTGGAGTGAGGGAGGAGGGGTTTGGGAGGAAAGGTAGGAGGTGGAGTGAGGGAGGGGGGTTTGGGAGGAAAGGTAGGAGGTGGAGTGAGGGAGGGGGGTTTGGGTGGAAGGTAGGAGGTGGAGTGACACGTGAGGGAGGGGGATTGGGGAGGTGGGTGCGGCTTTGCCAAAATACGATTTTACTGCGATCTTCCGGAACAGAATATGTGCGGTGAACTGTATATATGTATTGATGATATATACCAATAATATATATACTGTATATATATGTATGTATGTATATACTCAGGCACATACCCCATAGCTGAGGGTGGCTGACTTGAGACAGAGCCCGAACGGAAACATTTAAAGTTCCAATTCTTAGGGTCTGGGACTACTTTCGCGTTCCCTCGCCCCTTTCTCTGTCTCGATGAGTAGGAGAATTTTACAAGAGGAGGAGGATTCCTAGCCCCCCACCCCCAATAAACCCATAATAAACATTTGGGAATACTGGTACAGGCTCAAGAACTAATGTCTAGTGAGGCCGATCCTTAGTGAACTTGGCCCCATTCATTGTTCTTTCCTCTCACTAAAACATTACTCTTTCCATAATGCAGTTAGGTCTGAGTGCATGATTAGATTGATATAAAAAATTCGAAAATGGATAATAATCATGATCGTGTACTCAACCTTTAACTGTGTTGGTGGTGTAATGGTTTAGATGCTTATGTTCTGGGTGTGGTATCCAGAGTTCGACTCTCAGGAGGACCATATGCTTTTATTAGCTTATTCAAGTACATTGGGGTTTGTAATGGATGATTAATTGTAAAACTTGCAAAATAAACAAACCAAAACTGGGACAAAGACAATATAAGGACAAAAGAACTAATGAAAATCACTGTGGAAGTAACGCTTTAGTAAAATGTAATTATGAAATAAAAGAACACAATCTATAGTTTGGTCATTGCATATACAAATTACATGATCAATAATAAAATAAACCTCTTCGATAATTTAGGCACCAAAGTAAATAAATAAAATACCTAAATAAAATTATGACCTCTCTCTTACTAGTGTCTCTTAATTACTAGAGGGGGGTGATGGGCTGGTCTATCAGAGTGAGAGCTGAGCGATCTCTGCCATACCCATAGCTTGCTCTGACTGTTCCTTTAACTTATATATTTTCTAGATCTCGAGTGACGGCGTCTCTTCCGTGGATTGACCTCCCAATCTACCAAGATTGGAAGCCAAAGCGTCACATTTTTCCTTTGCCCCTCAACTTTCTCTTCATAATTGCTGAGGGGCACAGGGCCCTGGGTGGGGCTTTGGTTTCCCGGGCGTTTCCGCACCCTCCTCGGCTCCCCGCCATGGAGTGGCTTCGGTCACCCAGGCTTTATTGTGGTTAGCAGGGAGGGTTCTGTGGGGGCGCTCGGTTATGGCCTTGGCCTTGCTCGGGGCCTTGGGGCTGTTCGGCCAGGCAGCTTGGGGAACAACAACAACAGCAACAACAACTAGAGGTCCTTCCTTATCTGAATAAAGATTTTTAATAATAGCCAGAATGAAATAAAGGAAAGGCATCATGGTATTCTGAAGAGTTTATACAGCTTAGGAAGGATCTGTGGGAGTTACAAGGGTAAATACTACTTCAATGAACACTCGGACTTCCATAAACCCTTCCTAACCTGAATAAATGTGTGTACTAATTGCCAGTTATACAGCTTAGGAAGGATCTGTGGGCATTAAACGTATAAAGACATCTCGATTAACCCTCTGACTTCCATATACCCTTCCTAATCTGAATAAAATCTTATAATATCCAGAAAACAAAATAAATGCGTCATCGTATCTTGAAAGGGTTAAGGGGAGGCATTTGAAGTTTCTGGACCCCCTTCTCTCTCAGGTTTAGCCCCATTAGATATGAGATATTAAGACATTCACCCCATTAGTTTGGCAATTTTAAGACCTTTCGCCCCATTTCCTTGTCATTATTAATACCTTTCGTGCCATTTAGGTGTCAATTAAATCCTGGCGAGCGATAGCAAGCCTATAATTTATTAGTTTGGCCGGAAAATTTTTCTACTGAAAAATGTACATATTTATCTTGAAGGGGGGTCTTGAGGGTGATTCTTTTAAGCTTGATAAAGGTCTAGGTAACTGACTAAAACATAATAAATGATAAAATATGATAAAAATATCCCCCCTTAATTTACTTCCAAATCCCATAGTTATTAACGACCTCCAGTTTATGGTGGAACAACATTATATAATAGAAATATATTACCTACAATATTTTATCCTTATAATAGATGGGTTTATTACTACCAATATCCCTTTATTATAATGTAAAACTTGCAAAATATACAAACCAAAACAGGAACGACACAATATAAATACAAAAGAACTAGTCAAAATCACTGTGGAAATAACTATTTAGCAAAATATTATTTTGAAATAAAAAAACGGAAGACCACCACATAAAATGTCGGCCTACATCACTATATGGGTAAGTGAATTGGGTTCCCAGGCAAATTAGTCGCAAATGCAGTATATTAACATACAGTACTCTCGTCATACAGTATTCACGGAAATAGTCAATTTTGGAAATTCAGGACGTTCTGGTAAATTCTAAGATCATTGGGTATATTAATAGTGATATACCTTTCTATCCTTGTATTATATGGCTTTATTACTACCAATATACCTTAATAAGATCATTGGGCATATTGATAGTGATATACCGTACCTTTCTATCATTATATTAGATCAGCGTTTCTTAACCGGGGGGGGGCGCCCCCCTAGGGGGGCGTTTAACAATACTAAGGGGGGCGTGGGGTAATCAACGTTCAAAATAGGGCTAGGCCATTCAAATGCATACAGGGTAATCGCAAAGATATATACAGTAAATAAGAAACTTTGATAGGAAATTTTCACAACCGTCATTCTAAGCAACCACATGTAGTGTTGACATAAAACCATTAATCAGTTTTAATCCTTGCATGCAGATTGGTTATTGTTTTGCCCTTTTTACAGTGTCTTGCGTCTTAAGCATCCATATGGAAGGGATAAAAAAAAAAAAAAAAAATCTAGGCATCAGAGGCGTGGGGGGGAAGGTTAAGAACCACTGTATTAGATGAATTTATTCTATCTTTACACAGCAGGCTATTCTTCAGACCGTTTTTCTTGAGTCTCGGTGATGGCTTGACTAGTCGGCTCGGAAGCAAGTTTCTCCGAGACGTCAGGTTTTTCAGTTGCCGCTATTTCTGGTGACGTCGTGGGGGCGGGAGTTTCAGAAGTGCCGGCCGTCTCCAAGGCAGTAGTTCCCGATGCAGGAGCAGTGTTGTGCGTGCCGGCAATGTCCTCCACCTTCGGCTTCTCTGGGGTCACGTAATTGTCTGCGGAAGGCAACGGATTGCTTTCTGCGGCTTCCACTTTTGTTTCTTGAGGTTTTGCTACAGTTTCCTCCACTTTGCTTTCTGCTGGTGCTGTTTGGGGTTCCGTAGGTTGTTTTGCTACAGTTTCCTCCACTTTGACTTCAGAAGGTGCTGGTGCTGGTGCTGGTGCTGGTTGGGGTTCTGTAGGATGAGCTGCTACAGTTTCCTCCACTTTGACTTCTGAAGGTGTTGTTTGGAGTTCCGTAGGTTGAGCTGATACAGTTTCTTCTACTTCATTATCACCCGAAATACTTTGCTCATGGGCTGGTGGTGGTTCAGAAACTTGAGTGGCCGAGGGTACGTCTCTCTCGGGTTCAGAATCTTGGGTGGGGGGTTCAGAAGCTTGGGTGGCCAGAGGTTCGTCTCTCTGGGGTTCAGAAGCTTGGATGGTTTGGGGTTCATCTCTCCGGGGCGCAGGCGGGGGCGGTATTTTCACAATCCCCAGTTCCAGTTCAGTTTCTTGTACATTTAGCGGAGGGGTGCTTATCTGGCTTGATGGAAGGTAGCTTGGGGTTTCCGTTTCCGCTGAATCTGCCTCGGGTATCTGTGACAGTTCCTGGGCCGGGGGTTTGTAAGCTCTCTCGTGCACCTTGATGTAGAGCTCTTGGATGTTCTGCATGAGCAGGTCTTCTTCTTCTATGCTTGACTTTGTCCAGGCCAGAGGGAGGTGGGTTGATACTGGTTCTCGGTCTATAAAAAATAACACATAATTATTGATTTACTAATATACAGTATATACCGGTATATATATATATTTCATTTAATTATTTACCTGATCTATTTATTGATTGACCTATAAAATTATCTGTCTAAAACAAATAACACAACTATTTATATAATTTATTCATATAGTTATTTGATATACAAGTACAGTATTTATTTATTCTATCTATCTATATACAGTACTGTATATATATTTTTTCCTATGTCTCAATCTCGGGGCTGTAGGCTCTTCAGTAGCCTGTAACTCTTACGAAGCCCCAAGATTATAGATTGAAGCTTCGAGATGTTGGGTGCTTCAAATATGTCGCACTAGATGGTCTCAGTGAAGCTTCTAGGTGTTGGTTGCTACCTTTCTGCCACACTAGATGACGACACCTAAATTATACACGTCACTTGATTTGGAGAGAGCAGCTATACGGTCGTTCACAGCATCTTCAAATGTGGTCGGGCATCTCCTGAGGCACACACCCCAATTTTCCTACCCCTCTACCTCCCCTTGTATCTGACTCGCATATTGTAAGCCTTTCATCTTCCATTCGTTCAACATGACCATACCAGCTCAGCACCCTTCTGTCCACTCTGGCTGACAAATGTTCATGCTGCCCCACTCTCCTACGTATCTCTTAATTTCTCAATCTGTCTCTACGAGTAACTCCACACATACTCCTCAAGCCGCTCATCTCCATCACATCCAGCTTTCTTCTCTCCTTTTCCTTCAGAGCCCATGTCTCAGCCCCATACATCACTGTTGGTACAACTATCCCTTGATACATTCCACTTTTAACTTTCTTTCAGAGATTGCTCACCTTCAAAATGCTTCCCATTCCTCCAAAAACTTTCCTTCCTTCACATACTTTCTGTTTTACCTCCATTTCCATACCTACGTCCCTGCTTATCATTCCTCCTAGATATTTAAAACACTCAACTTGTTCCAGTATTTCCTCATCTAGCCGCACATCTAGATTCACCCTATGATCACCCCTATTACACACCTTTACTTTACTTTTATTGATGTTCACCTTCAGTTTCCTCCTCCCACAAACCACACCAAACTCTTTGACTACCCGCTGCAGTTTCTCCTCAGAATCCGCCACCAACGCTGTATCATCAGCGAACAGCAACTGTTTCAACTCCCAATCTCTACCATTCTTTCCTACTAAACCCAATCCTCTTCCCATAGTTCTCATTTTCACCTCCCTCACACACCATATAGGTAGCTAAATGATGTGAGGCATGGTACTGTACACAATTAGGACAGTGGTTTTGGTAATTAAAATACACAGTAGTTTGATGACCACTGTTTTTGGTTGAGGCAGTGCTGTGAACTATATACTAGCAAGCTGGGTATTATTTAATTTATTTTTATTTTATGTAGCCAGGTGACCCTGGTCTCTGGGTGTTCTCCTGGGTGACCTAGATGTGTGTGAATTTTGTGTTTTGTCTGTGTTTATTCGTTGTTCTGTCTTGTGTTTTGTGTTTTCCCTGTTCTTGCTCTGTCTTGAGTCGGCCACCCCCAAGAAAATAAAAACAAAAAAATAATAAAATAGAAAAAAAAAATATGAAAAGTGGGGATTGGGCCTGAGCATATACTGTATTGTACATACATACATACATACATACATACATACATACAGTGCACCCCCAGTAAATGCGCCTATATGGGCTGCAAAATGTGCCGCATTTACGGAATCCGCATATTGTGGAGTTAATAATCAATGGGAATAAATGCTTATGGTCAGACAGCCCCTCCGAACTAACCCCTTTTTAGCCTACCATACACCCGATAACCCACCCATCAATAACCATTTCTGAAAGAAAGATACACTTTACATTATAAATATCAAATAAAACAACAAATATAACACCATTTACCTTCGATAGAGGACTGCTGGTCAAGTGGCTGCCAAAGATGTAGTGTTTGGGGGCAAAAACATGACCTTAACATTGGGATGAATGCGTTACCGCTCCCAACCCGCCATCTATCGGCCGCATTTTCGGTAGGCAACACTCGGTAATATGGCGGGAAGTACGTATTTCCCCTTGAATCAAAACGGCCAAACCGCATATACAGAATTTCGAGCCGCATTTACAGAGTCCTTAAAATATTTGTTTTGTGATTAGCCACCGCATATAGGGAATCCGCATTTACTGAAGGCGCATTTCTTAGTTTCTTACAGTAGATCCTCTGGAAAAAGGCAAACTATGCCTGTGTATCCAGCTCAGTACCAGTACTTGCACTGCTGCGGTCGTTCACGGTATTTAGTGGGGGAGCATTTGTATACATGTACAGTAGCCTACAGTATATATATTTATGTTCCTGTAAGATATATATGGAGCCCAGATGGTCCCCTCTGTACTGTGTGAGTTTGGAATAAAGCATTATTATTATTATCATTATTAGTAGTGCTGTAGCCTACCTTGGAAGAAGAGTCCGCTGGGGTGCCTTTGAGTGACCTTAGCTATAGCCAACCACACCACTGTATCTGCTCCCTGGGCGGCTGTTCTTAAGGTGTCCTTCATCTGGGGTAAGGGTTTATTTATTAGTCAATTAATATATGTAGTGTTTATATTTGTTTAGTTTCCTCGCTAGACCTCAATCATTTAGGCCTATCAATGTTTTTGTTTTTTTCCTTGCTAGACTTCCATCAAGCTTAAAAAAATACCCCCTAGACCCCCCTTCAATATAAATTTGTACATTTTTCCCGGCCAGAGGCCTGCTATTACCTATTACAGGCTCGCTATCGCTCACCAGAAAAAATTGACGCCTAAATGGCACAAAAAGTCTTAATATTGACAAAGATATGGGGGGAAAGGTCTTAAAATTGCCACACTAATGGAACGAACGTCTTATAACCTCAAAACTAATGGGGCTAAACATGAGGGAGAAGGGGGAGCCAGTAAAAGCAATTACCTCCGCCCCCTTAATGTGATGCTTAGTATACAGACAACTTAAACCATACCACTCTCATTACTACCGCTATTTTCTGTTTTACTTCCTGACCTCTCTGTATCTCTAAAGGGCCTGGAGCAAACTGGCTGTAAATATCCACACCCTATTTCCTGGTGGACTCTTCCTAAATGATAGAAACGTCAGCCCGGTATGGAAAGGGTTAACTGTCCAATTATCAACTGTCAACAAGAAAAGAATTAACCGGCTCATAATTAACTGTCAACAATCTCTCTCTCTCTCTCTCTCTCTCTCTCTCTCTCTCTCTCTCTCTCTCTCTCTCTCTCTCTCTCTCTCTCTCTCTCTCTCTCTCTCTCTCCTCTCTCTCTCTCTCTCTCTCTCCTCTCTCTCTCTCTCTCCTCTCTCTCTCTCTCTCTCTCGCTAGGTCTCTCACTTCGCTCTCTCTCTCTCTCTCTCTCTCTCTCTCATCTCCTCTCCTCTCTCTCCATATACAGTCTCTCTCTCTCTCTCTCTCTCTCTCTCTCTCTCCTCTTCTCTCCTCTCTCTCTTTCTCTCTCTCTCTCTCTCTCTCTCTCTCTCTCTCTCTCTCTCTCTCTCAATCCATAAATTGAATACCTGTAATACCGTCGACCCAATATAGATTGTACATTGGAACTCTTAAGTTCCCGTTACCACCTATTTGGATACCCGTTATTCAGGCATTGATTCACTCCGACTTCGATCCAAAGGCACGTCACTATTTCCAAAAGAATTTACAAACTTTATTACGCCTCAATATGTCCAATCGTAGGACCAAGGCTTTAATCAATTTAATCTAGACGTTCCTATATTTACAACCTATATCTATAGGTCTATAGATCTATCTATAGATCTATAGATCTATCTATCTATTGCCTGACGCCATGATCCCCGAAGGGGTGGCCACGAACGAACCGCCCCCATGCACCTCTGTCCCCAGTCAGTCAACGCCCCTCCCCCAAACCAGCACTGCCTTCGTTCATGTACTTCCTCACTCCATCCTTCCACCTCTCATTCGGTCTACCTCTCCCTCTCTGTCCCTCCACCTCGCTCTCGTACACCCTCTTAGTCATTCTCTCGCTTTCCATACGTTCCATATGGCCGAACCATCTCAAGTTGTTCCTTTTCACACTTTCCAGCACATCTACCTCCACACCACACCTCCTTCTTACTTCCTCATTAGTCTGTCTATCCCTCCATGTAACTCCGCACGCACTCTTTAAGTACCGGTAATTCATTTCCACCGCTCTCACTCTTGGTCCGAGTCTCTCAACCAACGTCCATGCTTCGCTTCCGTAAGTCAGTGTCGGGATTACCACACTGTCATGCAAGGACTTCTTCACTTCCATACTGACCACCCTATTTCTTGTTACTGCTTTTAGCGTTCCTACAACCCTCTTCCCCTGTTGTACCCTCTCCCGCACTTCTTCATCCATAGTCCCATCTTTACTCAACACACTGCCCAGATACTTAAAAGAGTTGAGATATTTACATTTTTTGAGATATATGATATGTACCCGTAGGCAATTACTTAAATTTAACTCTATTCCGGAGTGTCCCACACTCGTGATTCCTATCTCTCACATAAATTAACACAATACAACTTAACTCTTGTACTATATTCAATATTATCAAGCTTCAACTAATATACAGTATGTCATTACATAGTTAAAAATAATAGCTATTTCAAAAGTACCTATATCATCATTACAACATTTTACACTTGATCACTTCGTATATCAGAATAACAATTTCCAACTTCGTATATCAGAATAACAATTTCCAACTCAATGTTCAACTCAAATATAACATGACTACTATATCTATCAACGCTTTGTCAACTTATTTCAATATTACAATATCTCTCGCAATAGTCGACTCGACTTGTTACTTATGTCATGATTACAGGATCACTAATATTAGAACTGTATTCCGTACAATAATCTCTTTAGCTGAATAACGATGTTTCCTTTATAACAAAACAATATATTTCATCAAATGGACTAGAGTCCTTCCTAACTATTTCTCAAGCTAGGTCTAACCTATTGGTAAATATTATTTATCCCCTATTCTTGAATAATTCTTATAACCCTGTTATCACTAATAATTATTCAATCAGATTCCAATATGATTCTTCCTTAGCAATTTTATTTACTTATTACTGTACACTATAAGATCCTATTCTATTGATAGCTAAGTGGCATGGAGCCTTTTCTAACATTAACAGTTATCTCTCTCAACACTGCATCTTTTTATTTATTCATGAGTCTAATCCTTTTCTCTTTATTTTGTTCTATAAGAACATATCTATTTTTAATGGTTGGTACCACTGGGTTTGCCTAGCATTTCTCTTTCTTTAGTAAGTTGGTTGCGGGCCCATAAGGGTCCTTATAAAAAATATTGGGTTTCTTGTCTGGAACAATCTTCACCACCCCAAGGCCAGCCAATATCTCTTCTGGAAATCTTCAGTCCCATCTACCACTTGTCGCCCCTCTTGAATTGCTTGGCTGTAGGTATGTAAGCTAGCAATGTGGCGGCAAGCACCAGGATACTTGTGGTGTATCTGGTCGGCAGACGAAAACTGTATTGGGCCAGGGGTAGACTTTACTGGATGCCGGTAAGCGAGCTGGAAGGCTGGAGCAGGCTTGTCCAAATTCCCATCACTTTGCAGGTGAGGGCGGGAGAGGTGGCTGCTGGCAGGTGAGCCCAGGGGTACCCATGACAGAAGTGACATCTGGGGCCCTGCCCGCCTCTCTTTATAGTCCCGCCTCACAAAATGGCGCGCTGTGATTGGTCGAGCCAGTCTCCCGGGCCCCAGCCGCGCGGCTTGAATGTTTCTCTCTCTCTCTATCTATATCTATCTATCTATTGCCTGACGCCGTGATCCCCGAAGGGGTGGCCACGAACGAACCGGCCCCATGCACCTCTGTCCCCAGTCAGTAGACGCCCCTCCCCCCAACCAGCACCGCCTTCGTTCATGTAGTTCCTCACTCCATCCTTCCACCTCATATTCGGTCTACCTCTCTCTCTCTCTCCTCCTGCTTTATATCATCATAATATATTCCTGGTAGCTTGTTGCAGATCTCTTGTAGTGGCTTACGGGAATATGAGGCTTGCACCGGGAGAATAGACTTATTGCAACCAGGAGAAACGGTTTGTGGAAGGAGCGAGAGCGATTTAAAAGGCGAACGGGTAAGCGCGGCTGGCTGTGTTTGGGTTTGAAGCGTTTAATGGCAGCTCCTGATTGGTTAAGCCGGAGGGTGTGACAATGTTGTGATACTCGCCAGGAATGTCAGGTACAGCTGGTTTAAAGGGACGGTTCAACGCAGCGTGCTGATTGGCTGATGGCAGGATTCTTACTTCAATTCTCCCTACCAGGAATTCACCGGAGACCTCTGGTGGACGCTTCCTAGTACCGCCAGAGCTACGTCTGTCGACATAGGCAATACTCAACACCTTGGCTATGCAAAGTTTATCACGATTTCTTATGATTCTGCATGTTTTTACTATATACTAGATGGCTACACTAAGTACTTATATAGTATGGTAGTTGTGGGGGTAATGCGTCAGCTATAGGAAGTACGACATATAGCTTATACATGTAATTAAGAATGATTGATGGAGAGGGAGGGTGAAGAACTGCGGGATATCGCCATTTAAAGGGCCCAGGTCGCTTACTGTACAAAACAACGTGTCTGGCGCGGCAACTCCAAGAATTTCTGGTAGGGAGAATTACAATTATAATCTCACCAACCCATGAATTATAGTATTTTAAGTACCTGTAATGAAATCACTCTTAACCCTTCGTTCCCGGAAGGGCTCTTGAACGCCCATAAAAAAGCATACCCGAGCTGCCCGGAAGGGCTCTTGAACGCCCAGTGGTTGAAAGCCTGTGAGCTTGGTGTGCGAGGCGTCGGTCCGACGCATGTAAACAACAGCCGGCTGGACCGACGCCCCGCATCTCCGGCCACAAGAAGGAGTGCGTCGCTTGTTCGTGTGTGCCTGTATGTTGTTGTTAAGTATCGAAAAGTAGTATAAAGTGGCTGTTTTTGCCATAAAGTTATCTCCAATGAAATCATCATCACAACTGAACCAGTTGACTTAGAGAGCTCTACTTAACGCCATTCTACAGGTAAGAAACACATCTACGCTTGGGGATGCGCGGGAATGCGGAAGCAGTCAGAATAACAAAGATACGGTAGCCTAGGCGTAGACGTTTTTCGGCCAAAACCCCCGGGTTTCGGGGAATATATATATAATACATAGCCGGGGCTGGAGGGTTAATGAACTCGCCCTTAACCGGACCGTCTGGATCCAAATCCATAAAAACCCAAAATATCTCCTTATGCTTCTCTAAATACTTCTCGCATAACTGTCTTACTGCAATAATATGATAATATATAACTGCATAGTCATAGGATGAAGAAAAGATGGATTGATGGGTAGCTAGATGAATAGAATAGATATCCATAGAATCAAAGTACTAACCACCTTATAGAACTGTGGGTTGGATGTAGGGACGGCTGCAGCATCTAGATTGTATTTACCTAATTGTATTTACCTAATTGTAGTTTACAGGTGTTGAGCTAAGCTCGTGTTGTCCCGTCTCTCAGTCTACTTTTTATCCAATTTTTTCTTGAAAATATGGATGTCTCCCCTACATGGGCACAGAATATCTCCATTAACCATTCTAACTACCCCCGACCCTTCCTGAGCTGTATAAAACCATCTAAGTACTGTATAACTAACATTAAATAAAAAAAGACGTCGCCGGTACATAAAGGGTGAGCCGTCTCATAATAGAGCGAGTAAGTTCTGTATGTGAAGTGATGTGCACGAGCCGACTTGGTTGGTTTGGACATCTGGAGAGAATGGATGAGAACTGGGTAAGAAAATGCTGGACTGTGAAAGTGGGGGGAGCTGCGTGTAGGGGTAGACCTAGAATGACATGGGATCAGGTACAGTACTTCGGTCCGATCTCAAAATAAAGAACTTGACAAGAAAGGCAGCCCTTGACAGGGCCGCCTGGAAAGCCGCCATTTAGAACGTGAGACTGTAACCACATTCCCTGTGGACAAAACGGTCTTTAAACTTGTATTTATTAATCCTGGGAGAATCACATGCTTTCATTAATTATATTTTGGGTATTATTGGTGATAAGAACGATGTAAAAAATATTAACATAAAAGTATTAACCGTCTCCTAATCAAAGTACTGTACTAACCGCCTCATAGAACTGTGGGATGGATGTCCGTACGGCAGCAGTATCGGCCCAGCCTGGATGCATGGATGAGAAGTGTACCTTGTCATACCGCTGAGCATACCACAGAGTCATTACCACCTGTGGACAAAATAACAGATTAAAATATAATACTTGCATAACAGGAACAATACAGTATACAAATACAGTACAGAAGAACTAAGCAAAATCACAATGTGGTATAAAGCATTGAAGATTTACCAAAACAATATATGTATGCATGTATCTACTTAGGCACATTCTCCATAGCTGGGGGTTGCCGACTCGAGACAGAGCCCGAACAGAAACTACATTTAAAATTCCAGTTCGTAGGGTCCAGGACCACTTTCGTGTTCCCTCGCCCCTTATTCTGTCTCGTCTAGTAGGTGAATTTTACAAAACAATACTATGAAATCAAAAAACTTAAAACCACCACATAGAATGTCCAGTAAAGTCCCTGTAACAAAGGCATACCCTGTTGATCAAGGGAGTGTACGGTGATAACAACTGTATCAATGGCGGGTGCCCAACCCCGAAAGGGGTTGAAATAGGGGAGCTATCCCCCCGCCAAAGGCGGCTTTCTAGGGCCTTTGTTAGCTGATGCTGAGAGGATTGGGTTCTAGTCATGTGGTGATGGGCTGGTCTATCAGAGTGAGAACTGAGCAATCTCTGCCATACCCATAGCTTACTCTGACTGTTCCTTTTACTTATATATTTTCTAGATCTCAAGTGACGACGTCTCTTCCGTGGATTGACCTCCCAATTTACCAAGATTGGAAGCCAAAGCGTCACATTTTTCCTTTGCCCCTCAACTTTCTCTTCATAATTGCTGAGGGGCACAGGGCCCTGGGTGGGGCTTTGGTTTCCCGGGCGTTTCCGCACCCTCCTCAGCTCCCCGCCATGGAGTGGCTTCGGTCACCCAGGCTTTATTGTGGTAAGCAGGGAGGGTTCTGTGGGGGTGCTCTGTTATGGCCTTGGCTTTGCTCGGGGCCTTGGGGCTGTTCGGCCAGGCAGCTTGGGGAACAACAACAACAACAACAACAACTGTATCATCATCATCATCATATAGCATGAAGGCAAAAGAGAGAAGAAAGCTGGATGTGATGGAGATGAGCTGCTTGAGGAGTATATGTGCAGTGACTCATAGAGACAGATTGAAGAATGAAGAGGAATATAGGAGAGTGGGACAGCAGGAAGCTTTGTCGGCCAGAGTCAACAGAAGGGTGCTGTGCTGGTGTGGACATGTTGAGCGAATGGAAGATGAAAGGCTTACAAAGAGAATATAAGAGTTAGATACAAGGGGAGGTAGAGCGGTAGGAAGACCTCCATTGAGATGGAGAGATTGTGTAGTACAAGCGTTGGAAGATAGAGGAATGACTATAGATCAGGCAAGAGAAGTAGTAATAAATAGGAATGAATGGAGAATGCTTGTGAATAGACGAGTGAAAACGCGGTCGTTGGGGAGAGGGGGTTGGGCGCCAGTTGGACTAGATAATAGTCCGTCAGGCACCTGGCCCGGGGAGCCGGTATATATGAAGGGTTATGCATGGATGTGAGGTGGGCGGGCATTGTGGTGGGCTCCGCTGCAGGTCTGCCTGCCGAGACCGGAACCTCTCCGGTGATAGACAGCCAATTTCAAGGTACGTTAAGAGTCAAAATGTCTGGACATACGGAGCTTGAAGGAGTTTTAAGTCATAGGATGAGGGAAAGTTATATATTGTCTTATACAGTATATCATACCTGTTGCCTCTTATTCTGTGAGTATACGAGTTTGCCCATCCAATGTTGAGCTGAGGAGACATTTAGGTATAAAGAGTATTAGCGAGGTGATGCGTACAAGTAGACTGGGATGGTATGGACATGTGGAGAGAATGGATGAACAAAATTGGGTGAAAAAATGCAGGTCTGTGATTGTGGAGGGAGCTGCACCAAGGGGTGGACCGAGGAAGACCTGGGATCGGACTATACGCGCCGATCTCAAATCCAAGAACTTGACAAGTGAAGCAGCCCTTAACAGGGTTGCCTGGAACGCCGCCATTAGGACAAGAGACTGAAACTGCACTTATGTGTGGAACACTCGGTCTTAAAATTTTATGTATGTATGTATGTATGTTCCATGTTGAGATGCATTAGGTCATGAGGGTCCAGACGAACATTTAACATAACTATTATCATTATTGTTATTATTATTATAATTTTCATCTCTCTCTCTCTCTCTCTCTCTCTCTGTACGATATGTGTGTGTATGTGTATAAGTCATAGTATGAGGGAAAGATGGAACTATGGATGAAGAAGTGCGGGAGAGGGTACAACACGGGAAGAGGGTTGTAGGAACGCTGAAAGTAGTAACAAGAAATAGGGTGGTCAGTATGGAAGTGAAGAAGTCCTTGCATGACAGTGTGGTAATAAGGAAGATATGGGTTTGCTTCAAGGAGATGTGGAGGGCATGAAGGGATGGTCTGAGCATTGGTTAATGCCTTTTCATCCAAAAAAATGCAAGTACATGCGGATTGGGACCAGCAAGATAGACAAGGTAGGATACAGTATGTATGAAGCGATGGAGGAAGTGAGTGCAGAAAAGGATATAGGAGTAGTGATAGACAATAAGTTAAATTTCTCAGAACATTTAGCGGAAAAGATAAACAAAGCCAATAGAATTGTAGGGCTGATAAGGAGGACATTTGTGTCACTTGACGAAGAAATCTTCAGGAATCTATATACAGCGCTGGTTAGGCCGCACCTGGAATATGCAAACCAGGTGTGGGCTCCATATATGGTAAAGGATATAGAAGCAGTGGAGAAAGTGCAGAGGAGAGCTAGCAAGCTGGTCCCAACGTTGAAGAACGCGGGCTATGAGCAGAGGTTGAGGACACTGGGGCTTCCGACACTGGCATATAGGAGAAAGAGAGGGGATATGATAGAGACTTTTAAGATAGTGTCAGGAAAGTACGATGAGGATGTGTGTGAAGGTATCTTCTTGATGCGGGAGGGAACAAGAACGAGAGGACACTCTAAGAAAATTTACAAAGAAAGAAATAGGCTTGAGAAGGCAAAGAACTCATTTTGTGATAGAGTGGTAAATGAGTGGAACGCACTGCCCCAGTATGTAGTCGATTCCGAATCAATAAGGGAGTTTGAAAGTAATCTTGATAAAGCATGGGGAAGACAAGATTTGAAGTTTGATTATAAAACAAAAATACAGAATAGTAAAAATGTTGCATCTGCTACCGCCGCCGCCAACACCGTGAACGACCGCAGCAGTGCAAGTACTGGTACTGAGCTGGATACACAGGCATAGTTTGCCTTTTTCCAGAGGATCTACTGTAAGAAACTGTAAGAAACTGTAAGTAATCCCGACACTGACTTACGGAAGCGAAGCATGGACGTTGGTTGAGAGACTCAGACCAAGAGTGAGAGCACTGGAAATGAATTACTTAAGAAGTGCGTGCGGAGTTACATGGAGGGATAGACAGACTAATGAGGAAGTAAGAAGGAGGTGTGGTGTGGAGGTAGATGTGCTGGAAAGTGTGAAAAGGAACAACTTGAGATGGTTCGGCCATATTCTTAGTTTCTTACAGTAGATCCTCTGGAAAAAGGCAAACTATGCCTGTGTATCCAGCTCAGTACCAGTACTTGCACTGCTGCGGTCGTTCACGGTGTTGGCGGCGGCGGTAGCAGACGCAACATTTTTACTATTCTGTATTTTTGTTTTATAATCAAACTTCAAATCTTGTCTTCCCCATGCTTTATCAAGATTACTTTCAAACTCCCTTATTGATTCGGAATCGACTACATACTGGGGCAGTGCGTTCCACTCATTTACCACTCTATCACAAAATGAGTTCTTTGCCTTCTCAAGCCTATTTCTTTCTTTGTAAATTTTCTTAGAGTGTCCTCTCGTTCTTGTTCCCTCCCGCATCAAGAAGATACCTTCACACACATCCTCATCGTACTTTCCTGACACTATCTTAAAAGTCTCTATCATATCCCCTCTCTTTCTTCTATATGCCAGTGTCGGAAGCCCAATGTCCTCAACCTCTGCTCATAGCCCGCGTTCTTCAACGTTGGTACCAGCTTGCTAGCTCTCCTCTGCACTTTCTCCACTACTTCTATATCCTTTACCATATATGGAGCCCACACCTGGTTCGCATATTCCAGGTGCGGCCTAACCAGCGCTGTATAGAGATTCCTGAAGATTTCTTCGTCAAGTGACACAAATGTCCTCCTTATTAGCCCTACAATTCTATTGGCTTTGTTTATCTTTTCCGCTAAATGTTCTGAGAAATTTAACTTGTTGTCTATCACTACTCCTATATCCTTTTCTGCATTCACTTCCTTCATCGCTTCATACATACTGTATCCTACCTTGTCTATCTTGCTGGTCCCAATCCGCATGTACTTGCATTTTTTTGGATGAAAAGGCATTAACCAATGTTCAGACCATCCCTTCATGCCCTCCATATCTCCTTGAAGCAAACCCATATCTTCCTTACTCCTCACTCTTCTATACAGCTTAGTGTCATCCGCATACAGGTATACCTCACTTCCATTAGTTATAACTTCAGGTAAGTCGTTGATAAATATAACGAACAGCAGTGGTCCCAACACAGATCCCTGAGGTACCCCACTTGTAATTTCCCTCCACCCCGAGCCTATTCCATTCACCAGTACCCTCTGTCTCCGATCTTTCAGGAAGGCTTCTATCCATTTCACACATTTCTCCTCTATATTATAGCTTCTAACTTTCTCTATTAACCTTTTATGTGGGACCTTATCGAAGGCCTTCATAAAATCGCAATATACCACGTCTATTACATCACCATCTAGAATTTGCATCCAATCATCTACCACCTTAATTAGCTGTAGTACCGTCGACCTCCCCGGCAAGAATCCGAACTGTCTCCCACTGAAAAGTTGGTTTGACTTCATATGATCCATTATTCCTTCTCTAATTACCGTTTCCATTAGTTTACACACAACACTTGTCAAACTGACTGGTCTATAATTCCCTGGGTCATTTCTCTTTCCCTTCTTAAATATAGCTGTTATGTTCGCCTCTCTCCAGTCCATCGGTATTTGTCCTGTATTAAACGATACCTCAAATAACATTTTCAATGCCTCTACTAACATCTCCCCTCCTTCCTTTATGATTCTTGGGTGTATCCCATCCGGTCCCGGTGACTTACTTCTGTTAATTTTTTCTATAGCCCTTCTTATTCTAGCATGGGAAAACTCTATTAGTTCCAGTGCCGGTGCCTGTTTGATGGGAATAGTAGGCACTGCATCCTCCGACTCCACTGTTAGTACCCCCCCAAAGTATTTCCCCAGCACCTCTGCTTTCTCCTTATCAGTCTCCGCTCTACTCCCATCATTCAACCCCCCTACCAGCTCTGGGATCCCTACTCTTCTTGTTAATTTTTCCAGAATGTACTTCCAGAATATTTTGGGATTATCCTTCACATTTCTAGCTATCTCTCTCTCCCTCTCCTTCACCCCCCTCCTTGTTTCCCACCTTATTTTATTGTTTATTTGTCTGTGTTCCAGATCCACTTCCTTAGCCTCTATACTAGACCCCCTGTTCTTTTTTAACAATTTTAATCTTTCCCACAATCGTTTCTTTCTTCTAATCAATATCCAAAGCTTTCTTTTCATTGGCAATTCTGGGTTAGTTCTTTTCCTCAATTTTGTTTTATCCTTATATTCCCTTACTGGTACACTTTTGGATACAGCATTCTCCAGTTTGACTCTAATTTTCCTCCACATTCCTTCAGCGTCTTCACCGTTCAAGTATTCCCCCCAGTCAATATCCAAAACACCGTCTCAGCAGCTCATAATCTGCTCTATCATACATGTATATTTTTCTATTGCTTCTATTATCCCTCTCTGATTTAATGTTACAACTAAAGCTTATACAGGCATGGTCACTACGACCTATAGGGCTATCCACATTAACATGTTCCACTATATCCTCTTCATTGCTAAAAATCAAATCAAGTACATATGGAACGTATGGAAAGCGAGAGAATGACTAAGAGGGTGTACGAGAGCGAGGTGGAGGGACAGAGAGGGAGAAGTAGACCAAATGAGAGGTGGAAGGATGGAGTGAGGAAGTACATGAACGAAGGCGGTGCTGGTTGGGGGGAGGGGCGTCGACTGACTGGGGACAGAGGTGCATGGGGGCGGTTCGTTCGTGGCCACCCCTTCGGGGATCACGGCGTCAGGCAATAGATAGATAGATAGATAGATGAGGGAAAGAGTGTTATATATCATACCTGTTGTCTCTTATTCTGTGAGTATACCAGGGTCCCGATCCAAGGTTCCATGTTGAGATGCATTAGGTCGTGAGGGTCCACGCGAACATTTAACATACCGGCAGAGCTGACAGTGATCACCCGGCCGTCCTCACTCCTGTAGCGGGTATACACAATTAACCACTGGCGAGTTTTGGTCTCTAAGGAAGTTGGAACTGTAAACATCAATATTTAGGAGAAATACAGAAATTATGCGAGTTGGTGATGGATAGAAAGTGTGCTGAATTTGATTATATGTACTTATAAATGCACTACAACCGTCTTTTAGCTGGTAATTTTGTTATATATCGATGTCAAAAGCTTCCTTATAGCCTGAAACTCGCAATTGGTCATTTAACTCCTCCACCAGTTATACAGGTTAACCTCTTCTGTACCAGCGATGTCTTTTTAATTTGATTCTAGCTATACAGTACTTAGACGATTTTGTGCAGTTTAAGAAGGATCTGTGGTAGTACAAATGGTTGTTGTTGTTCCCCAAGTTGCCTGGCCGAACAGCCCCAAGGCCCCAAGCACGGCCAAGGCCATACCGAGCGCCCCCACAGAACCCTCCCTGCCTACCACAATAAAACCTGGGTGACCGAAGCCACTCCATGGCGGGGAGCTGAGGAGGGTGCGGAAACGCCCGGGAAACCAAAGACCCACTCAGGGCCCTGTGCCCCTCAGCAATTATGAAGAGAAAGTTGAGGGGCAAAGGAAAAATGTGATGCTTTGGCTTCCAATCTTGGTAGATTGGGAGGTCAATCCACGGAAGAGACGCCGTCACTTGAGATCTAGAAAATATATAAGTAAAAGGAACAGTCAGAGTAAGCTATGGGTATGGCAGAGATCGCTCAGTTCTCACTCTGATAGACCAGCCCATCACCAAGTACAAATGGTTAAGTGAGATACTTCGAAGCCTGTTAATTGCTGAATATTTTAGACTGAATATAACTAGAATGTAATTAGAAAGACGTCGCCGGTACAGAAGGGGTTAAGGGGAGATGGGCGTTTGTATGGTCCCCCTTCTTCCTCATGTTTAGCCCCATTAGTGTTCAGATTTTAAGATGTTCAGCCCATTAGTTTGGCGATTTTAAGACCTTTCATCCCATTTCTGTCAATATTAAGACTATGTGTCATACAGGTGTCAATTTTTTCCTAGTGAGCGATAGCAAGCCTGTAATTTAAGAGAAACCGATTTTTCTATCGAAAAAATTTACAAATTTATCTTGAAGGAGGGTCTTGGCCGGGTGTTTTTATAACCTTGATGGATGTCTAGGGAGGAAACTAAAAACAAAAATAGTAAAAATGTACATAAATGAGCAAGTAAATACACCCATCCCCTCTTAATGTTGGAGTTTTGGCCTACTTGTTTGGAAAAGGGTATAGTTGGTATGGTGCTGAGAGGGATACAGAATTAGCTTCATGTTGTTCCATTATATTGTTTTGCTTAACCCATACAGTACCAGTGACTTGCTTTTCATTATATTCTGGCAACTATTAGAAGATTATTAAGATATCAGGAGGAGTTAGGGCTGTATAAACTATACTGTATGTCTATAGATGAGGAGGAGTTAGGGCTGTATAAACTATACTGTATGTCTATAGATGAGGAGGAGTTAGGGCTGTATAAACTATACTGTATGTCTGTGGGTCTGTAATTGCTAAGGGAGAAGTATCGGAGTGAGTAGTCCAATCAGGTTTCACACATTTATTATACTGTATTTAGTATTAGTAGAATCATATGACGTGATGGTCCCGACATGACATGAAATAGCATGGGATATTTTGTATACACTGGGCCTACCTTTAAAGGTGGGGGCTCATGGGTTGAGATAAACACGGAATGATAATCGCCAAGCTGTACATGATTATCTTGCAAAATGCAATGGCACTGAAATAATTATTAACAATGGTATAAAGGATTTTGTGGATCGTCTATACCGGGCCTGTGACGTCACAAGAGTATAAGTCCACCATCCAGTCTAGGCTAAGGATACTGGTGTGACGTCACTATGACGTCACAGGCCCGGTATAGACGATCCGCAAAATCCTTTATACCATTGTTAATAATTATTTCAGTGCCATTGCACTTTGCAAGATAATTATGTACAGCTTGGCGATTATCATTCCGTGTTTATCTCAACCCATGCGCCCCCACCTTTAAGAGGTTACCCGAATTAACAGCGTACAATTGGCGGGTAATGAGGCATCAACTT
The DNA here is from genome assembly GCA_032716605.1 of Paralithodes platypus. Classification (NCBI taxonomy): domain Eukaryota; kingdom Metazoa; phylum Arthropoda; class Malacostraca; order Decapoda; family Lithodidae; genus Paralithodes; species Paralithodes platypus. The sequence goes on along the minus strand of CM064542.1, from coordinate 1,310,693 downwards.
TATTCTCTTTACCTGTACAAGAACAAGGAAACAACAAATAGGACAAATAATATATATACACGACGGACACAGAGTTAGACAAGGATGATATATTGAATAATCAGGAATGATGCTCGTGAGTGTGGTTGGAATATAAGGGGGGTAATCTATAGCTGGACTCGAGTGTGATGTAAGGTAAGGCAGAGCTGGTTATCTATGAGTAGGCAGCAATTAGGCGACTGAGTGGTCAAACTAGCTTGTAACAATCTATTCATAAGATAACAATCTTAATTACTGATAGGGTGTTGAGGGTTTGACTGTAAGGACAACTGATCGAGTGAAAGTTGCATTAAGAGGGGGCCTGATAGACAGACCACGGATACTTCTGCAGTGAGGCTGACAGAGAATATAGAGATATTAAATACTTTTTACGTCCAACAACAAAATGGCTTCTGCAATGAGGCAGACGGAGGGACCAGGAGATATTGAATACTCCTAATTTCCTACCACACTGAGACTTTGGGCCTTGGAGCACCTACAGTAGGGAGGTATTTGGAACACTCAGCTCAGGAGGGAAGGTGAGATACTTTCCCTAACCTGGTCTGAGTACCTATTCACTCCTTAGGTCTTCCTAGGCCTTAATTGACTGCACAGAAAAAGGGCGACTTTGGCTTTTCCTAGCGTTGACAAAGGCCTTTGTCGCTCCGACGTTGAGGGGAGGGGAGATAGCAAAGGTAGGACCCACAATATTTGCTTCCGTATCCCCTCCCAGGCCCACTCTCGAGGTGTGTGTGTGGGGGGCGGCACTGCGTCGTCCTGGTTTCTTACAGTTTCTTACAGTAGATCCTCTGGAAAAAGGCAAACTAGGCCTGTGTATCCAGCTCAATGCCAGTACTTGCACTGCTGCGGTCGTTCACGGTGTTGGCTGGCTGGGTTGACCTGGCCGTTGGCCAACCCCGGGTCAGCTTGTGGGCGTAACATCACATCTGGCGGTGTGGAGCCGCAGTACCGCTCTCTCGTATGCAAAGTAGTTCTTTGCCGCTTGTTTGATTTGTGTTGGTGGGTGGTTGGTACACCTGTCCTCAGGGGGACTTTTCTATACCTAGCCCGTTCTGTTTGAGAGAGAATGGTTGGAGGGTATGCTTTGGTATTGTAAGGCCCCAATGGTCGGTGGTGTCACTGGTTCTTATGGTGCCGTACGGGGTTAGGCCTTTGGTGCACCTGCTGTAGGTGATCCCGGCTGTAGGGTTGTGTCTGGTTCTGTTGGTGTTGGTGTGGTGGTTGGCTTGGGGTGCCCTGGTATGTTCCGGGGGGTGCAAGTGGCTGGTTGTTGTGGGTGGCTTGCCTTTCTTTCAGTATAACAGTTATATTAAGCTTGGGAACGACCTCTAACAATTAAAAGGCTATAGACTCATTCAGTACCAGTGACGTCCTTTTCATTATATTTTGGCAACTGTTAGATAATTTCGATAAGTTTGAGAAGGACCTCTAACAATTAAAAGGCTACAGACTATCTTTTAATCCTTTTAGCTACCACAGATCCTTCCTAGTCTGAATCAAATCGTCTAATGCTTGCCAGAATATGATGAAAAGGACGTCACCGGCACTGGACGGGTAAATCATTAACCCATACTATACCGGTGATGTTTGTTTCTATTATATTCTAGCTACAGTATCACGAGACGCTTTTGTGCAGCTTAAGAAGGATCCGTGGTAGTAAAAACATCTTAAAACAGTAGGTTAAATAGGGCCTAATGGATACAAGCCAGAGAAAGAAAGAAAAGGAGAGAACAAAAACAGGTTACCCCCCTTTTAAAGAAACTGCCCAAGACCGTCCTTGACACTAAATGAAGACTTACTTTTGCAGTAGAGGTATAAGTGTGGTAGTAATGATGTGAACAGCTAGAGTGTTAACAGCAAAGTTGGCCTCTACCCCGTCTTGGTCCAGGACTCGTTGATGGAGCATACAGCCGGCATTGTTCACTAATACATGGAGGTGGTCGTGCTGCGCTGCAAACCTCTCCACCCACATTACAACCTCCCGAGGCTTAGCAAGGTCCACAATGTGTAGGTGGATTTTCTGTGGAGAGAGATGGGTTTAGTTTGCTCCCTAGCTTACAAAAACACCCCCAAGACCCCCATTCCAGGTAAATTTGTACATTTTTTGGTAGAAAAATGTCCCGGCTGAAAGTTGGTTCCTCCATTTTTATACCTGTATATATATTTTTGTTCTATGTGTATGAAGGAGACAAGAGGCAAAGCTGCCTGTAACAAGTGTCCCCCCAAAAAAAGTTAAAAGAGTAATAGAGAGCCAAATTCAGGGTACCGGTACGTTAGTCAAAAGGTCTAGACACACGGAGCTTGAAGCAGTTTGTTGTTTATTCGTATTTTAAAATGTCCAGTAAACAATTAGGAGTTTTAAGATCCAAAATACAGTCATTATGAAAGAGAACATCGTCAGATAGTGGACTCAATTTTAGCTACTTTCTGACTCGGATACTGTGACTCCGATACAAATTAATGACTCCAGATCCCTTACATCATTGCCTGTAGTGGTGATAATTTCAGACTGGGCCATCTTAGCTGTCTCCTCCATTCTTAACTCTAGCTACTACTACTGCTACTACTACACATCTAAAACATGTACACCACCCTCAAGGAGCAGTCCTATCACCAAAATGTTTTTAACTTTTCTTCCACGATCTCCTACAACCGAACCCAGAACATGAAATACACATCCTCTCATATGCGGACGACCTCACCCCAAAATCGAACAAGCAATAAATCACCTAAGACAATAACTCCGACAACTGGAACAATGGCTCCTACAAAACTGCATGACATCCTCACCCCAAAAATCCTCCATCACTTTGCTTACCCCAGACAGACATGAATTACACTTTCACCCATATTTCACACTAAGCAACTAATTACTTCCCCTCAACAGAACCCCTAAGATACTCGGCATAACTTATGACACACACATGGCATGTAGCCTACCCCACACATGGAAAAACACAAAAACCAGAGCTACAAAAATAAACGCCCTTACAACCCTCACAGGCAAGGACTTTGGCCAACAAAAAGAAACACTGTCCATACTTCACAAACAGTACATCTGCAGAACCATGCACTATGCTTCCCAAGCCTGGGTCATCCTGCACCTCAACCACAAACATTAAGAAACTACAAACAGAATAAAGCCCTCAAAATCATAACAGGATGCACACAAACCATAAATGCAAATCAAATACATGCAGAAACACAGATCCTCCCCCTGAAGACCCATTTAATCATGATAGGAACACAGTCCTACTCTTCAGCCCACGACTCACTTCACCTGTGCCACTCCCTAACACATCACCCACCCCCACCTAGAGACATGAAACAAACGCCTGCCTATAATTTCAACCAAATATACATTAACATCCCAACCACACCTTGAATACTTGTATACTTGAAGATGTCTAGAGGTCGAGGCCTCACAGCCATGGTGCTCCACCGCTGCGCCCCAGTCCTGCGTCCCTTTTCTTGAGGTCCAGCTGGTCCTGGATAGAATTTGATGCCGGGTGTATCCCGAGACTGGAGGCTCGTCCGGGATATTTCTAAGAAAAATTTCCAGTTTGGTCTAAAACCTTTCTACTGGGCAGTCAGTGAGATTTCTTAGTTCCTTTGGTAGGCAGTTGAATATTTTTGCTCCATTTATGATGAAGCTGGCTCCTAAGAGGGTCTTTACTCTTTGGGGTGCCTGGCTGGGTAGTGTCCTCCTTTCACACTGCCGTCCAGCACGGTCAGTATAGTGTGGCACTATGCCTGCAGATTCAGATGGATTTGGCACCAGTCCTTCTAAAATCTTCCACACATATATCGCGATGTATCTTTCTCTTCTTCTTTGTTGCGAATACATTTTAAGGCTTTTTAGTCTGCTTCTTTCAGTCCTCTGATTTGGCGTGTGTAAGAATGTTGGACTGCTTCCAGTGCCTGGATATCTGCTCCAAACACCAACATACACACGCACCTTACCCAACAAGCCATCAACAACAGACCATATAACACAATGCTAAACTCTCCACCTCCCAAGATTAACCCATTGGAAAACATGCTTCCCAGAGAAACGTGAGTTACACTTGCACGCCTCAGGTCCGGCCACCACCCGTCATTACAAGATTACAAATACAGAATAGATCCAACTCAAGACCCTTCTTGTCTTTGCTGTCCACATCCCACTGACAACACAGAACACTTAATACTCCACTGCCAAGCACTTGCCCAGCACAGACATAACTTCAACATCACTTCACTCGGAGATCTCTAGACCCACCCGGGGGAGGTGGCGGACTACCTTGACGCCGCAGGATTCCCATATTAGGGAATCTTGGGGCTACTACAACAACATACTACTACTGCTGATACTACTACTAATAATGACTCCAGACCCCTTACATTATTACCTGTAGTGGTGATCATTTCCGAACGAGCCATCTTAACTCTCTGCTCTATCCTTACTCTAACTACTACTACTACTACTACTACTACTACTACTACTACTACTACTACTGTACTAGTACTACTTCTACTACTACTATTAAAGACACCAGAGCCCTTACATCATTGCCTGTAGTGGTGATAATTTCAGAGCGTGCGATCTTAGCTCTCTCCTCGTCCCGACAGACCATATGGATAATACCGCCTCTCTTGGCTATCTCCAGGGCCACCTGCAGTCCGATGCCGCTGTTCGAACCTGGAAATAAAATAAAGAGTTTAAGAGCTTTATTTTTTCTGAACCCCCTTCTCCCTCGTGTTTAGCCCCATTAGTTACGAGATTATTACAGTACTAGGAGAGAGCGAGTGTTGCCCAGGCAGGTGCCTGCGACAGTGTGTCTCCACTGGATCTGCCCACCTCCCTTTATACCCACCCCGGCACAATGCTGGCCTGTGATTGGCTTAGGCACGCGCCGTGCTCGTCTGGGCAGGCCTGAGTGCTTTGAAGTGCACGCTCGCCCTCTTCCAGATTACTATCTCCATAATGTCTTCCCGGCAGTGTATTTATTATGTTTTTGTGGCTGACGGGAGTAAGGGGTTGGTACCATTACATCAGTACGCTTTTTGGCGGCATTAGAATATATGGGAATGGACAGAGGACAAGTTATGAGCCGGGTGCTTGGAAGGTGAGGCGAGTCTGGTGTCTAGGTGCATCGAGGGAAGCCTGTGATTGGCTAAGAGCTCCAGGGTGTCAGGGCAGTAACCCAGGTAGTTATTCTGGTATAAATCTGGCTGGCACACCTCAGTAAATCCCGCCTTCTGATTGGCTGACGGGAGTAGGCCTACTCCTTCAATTATTATTATTGTTACGATATCTATTACAGTTATTATTATTATTATTATTATTACCACCATCATTACCACTAACCTGTTATCATATATTGACGCTCGGAACAGTCCACATCCAAATCCTCCGCTACAAATCTGGTCTTGGCAAATTCATATCCGGATCTGAAATAAAATTAATAATAATAATAATAATAATAATAATCAATATTATTAGTATTAATATTATTTATATTATTATTAATATTACTGTATTATTATATTAATAATAATTATTATAATGGTGTATCCACACACACACACACACACACACACACACACACACACACACACACACACACACACACACACACACACTGTTTATTCAGGTGAAGGGTTGAATGAAAAGAGAAATTGACCACACCTGTTATTGAAAGAGTGAGTGTGTGGATTTGTGTGTGGGTGTGGGTGTGTTAATTTGTGGGTGGGTGTGTTTGTGGGTGAGTGAGTGTGTGGGTGTGGGTGTGTTAATTTGTGGGTGAGTGGGTGTGTGTGAGAATATGAGTATATGAGTGATAGAGAGAGAGAGAGAGAGAGATAGAGTATGAGTGAGTGTGAGGGAAAGAGCGAATGAGTAAGAGAGAGTATGTGTGAGAGAGAGAGTGTAATGAGTAATAGAGAGAGAGAGAGAGTGTATGAGTGAGTGTGTGTGAGGGAAAGATCGAATGAGTGTGTGTGAGAGATAGATAGAGAGAGAGAGAGAGAGTAAGAGTGAGAGAAAGACAATTAAAGTATGAGTGAGTGTGTGAGAGAGAGTATGAGAGAGTGTTTTTATGTGTGAGTGTGTGTGTTAGAGAGAGAGAGAGAGAGAGAGTTTCCATGTGAGTGAGTGAGTGTATGTGTGTGTATATGTGAGAGAGAGAAAGTCTTCATATTATCACCAACCCACCAATTACCTTACAAATAAACCTAATTAATGAAATATATGGAACTAATTAACACATGTGGTACTCCAAGGAGTGGAGTAGCTGTGGAAGAAAAGAAGAAAGCATATAGAGAGTGGTTGGGTAGTAGAGGGAATGAAGATTCCGAGAGACAGAAACGAGCGAGGTACGTGGAGAGTAAGAGGGTGGTGAAGAGAGTAGTGAAGGAAAGTAAGAGAAGAGTAGATGAGGAATTTGGAAGGAATCTGAGTGTAAAATGGAGGGAGAGTAAGACACTGTTCTGGAAAGAAGTCAAGAAAGTTAGGGAAGGTAGCAAGGGAAACAGTAAGGGTGTGAAAGATAAGAATGGGAGAATGCTAGCCGAGAAGCAAGAGAGAGTCGAAAGATGGGTGGAGTACTTCAACGAGTTGCTAAATGTAAGGAATGAAGCGCCAGCAAACATAGTTCGATGGGGTATGGGAGAGAGTAGAAGAGAAGTAGTGGAGGAGGAGGTGGAGGTGGGGATCAGGAGGTCAGAAGTGTGGGAAGCCATGAAAAGAGTGAAGTTGGGGAAAGCACCAGGAACAGATGGAGTGTGTGGGGAAATGTTGAGGTATGGTGGTGAGATAGTGATAGAATGGGTATGGAAAATGTGCAAACTAGCATGGGAGAAGGGGAGTGCACCCGATGACTGGAAGACTGGCGTAATAGTCCCCCTATATAAGGGCAAAGGGGAAAGAGGAGTGTGTGGTAACCACCGAGGAATATGTCTTCTAAGCGTAGTAGGGAAGGTATACAGTAGGGTAGTGATTGAGAGAGTGAGAGTGAGAACGGAGAAATGGATAGGCGACGAGCAGGGAGGTTTTAGGAAGGGAAGAGGATGTGTAGATCAGATTTTTACCCTGAATTGTGTTGTGGAGAAGTATCTGGAGAAGAAACAAAAGGTGTATGTTGCCTTTATGGACTTGGAGAAGGCCTATGACAGAGTGGATAGAGAAGGTTTGTGGAAAGTACTTAGAATATACGGAGTAGAGGGCAAGTTGCTGAAAGCAGTGAAGAGCATGTATGAGGGTGCAAAGGCGGCAGTACGTGTGGAGAGTGAGCAGAGCGAGTTCTTTGACCTGAATGTTGGTTTGAAACAGGGGTGTGTGATGTCCCCATGGTTGTTTACTGTATATATGGATGGAGTTATGAAAGAAATACTATCAAGAGCAGTGGATGTTGGTGTATCGCTGAAAAGGGAGGGAATTGAGTGGAAGCTACCTATACTGCTGTTTGCGGATGATACAGTTCTGATGAGTGATAATGAATGGGAGTTGCAGGGTCTGGTAAATGAGTTTGGAACAGTGTGCGAAAAACGGAATTTGAAGGTAAATACGGGGAAGAGCAAGGTTATGGTCTTCGAAAGGGGTGAAGTCACAGAGTGCGAGGTGAAGCTGAACGGTCAGGCTATGGAGATCGTCAACTCTTTTAAGTATCTGGGCAGTGTGTTGAGTAAAGATGGGACTATGGATGAAGAGGTGCGGGAGAGGGTACAACAGGGGAAGAGGGTTGTAGGAACGCTAAAAGCAGTAACAAGAAATAGGGTGGTCAGTATGGAAGTGAAGAAGTCCTTGCATGACAGTGTGGTAATCCCGACACTGACTTACGGAAGCGAAGCATGGACGTTGGTTGAGAGACTCAGACCAAGAGTGAGAGCAGTGGAAATGAATTACTTAAGGAGTGCGTGCGGAGTTACATGGAGGGATAGACAGACTAATGAGGAAGTAAGAAGGAGGTGTGGTGTGGAGGTAGATGTGCTGGAAAGTGTGAAAAGGAACAACTTGAGATGGTTCGGCCATATGGAATGTATGGAAAGCGAGAGAATGACTAAGAGGGTGTACGAGAGCGAGGTGGAGGGACAGAGGGAGAGGTAGACCGAATATGAGGTGGAAGGATGGAGTGAGGAACTACATGAACGAAGGCGGTGCTGGTTGGGGGGAGGGGCGTCGACTGACTGGGGACAGAGGTGCATGGGGGCGGTTCGCTCGTGGCCACCCCTTCGGGGATCACGGCGTCAGGCAATAGATAGATAGTACTCCAAGGATTCCAACCTAGGATACTCACACCGAAATTCCGCGCACTAACCATTACACTATGAAGACAGTTAAGGGGAGGTATTTAGTTTGTTCCCTAGACCTCCATCAAGCTAAAAATTACACCCCCTTGAGTCCCTTTCAAGGTAAATTTGTACATTTTTCGGTAGAAAAATGTCCCGGCCGAAGGCCGATTCTTTCTTAAATTACAGGCTCGCTATCGATCGCCAGGATAAAATCGACACCTGAATGGCACGAAAGGTCTTAATATGGGGTGAAAGTTCTGAACATCGCTAAACTAATGGAGCAAACATTTTATAATATCAAAAGCAATGGGGCTAAACATGAGGGAGAAAGGGGTCAAGAAAAAAATCCCTCAAGTGGAGATCTCCCCTTAAAGGTTTATGCACAAGCCTACGATATATTATCCATGCTAGAGTACTGTATTAATATAAGCATGTACAGTCGGTTAAATAAGTCCTGTCGCGGTACCAAGTATATTTCGATCAATAATTGGTATCAACACTATCTAAGCATCAATTCATCATTTCGAGTGAGATACACAAACATGTTCCTATCATTACACACCCTATTCAACATCTGACAGACATTAATACAGCACACAGCGAGCTAAACGTAATGACAGCGGCGACATGACAGATTTGGCCGCCTGTACAGTCGCGCTAATAAGTCATGTCTCGGCACCAAGTATGTTTTGATCAATAATTGGTATCAGCAATATCTAAGCTTCCTTTCTTCATATCGAGTGAAATATACAACCATGTTCCTACACTTACCCACCCTATTCAACATCTGACAGACATTAATACAGCACAGACCGAGCCAAACGTAATGACAGATGGGACATGACTTATTAGCGCTACACTTACCCACCCTATTCAACATCTGACAGACATTAATACAGCACAGACCGAGCCAAACGTAATGACAGATGGGACATGACTTATTAGCGCTACACTTACCCACCCTGTTCAACATCTGACAGACATTAATACAGCACAGACCGAGCCAAACGTAATGACAGATGGGACATGACTTATTAGCGCTACACTTACCCACCCTATTCAACATCTGACAGACATTAATACAGCACAGAGCGAGCCAAACGTAATGACAGATGGGACATGACTTATTAGCGCTACACTTACCCACCCTGTTCAACATCTGACAGACATTAATACAGCACAGACCGAGCCAAACGTAATGACAGATGGGACATGACTTATTAGCGCTACACTTACCCACCCTATTCAACATCTGACAGACATTAATACAGCACAGACCGAGCCAAACGTAATGACAGCTGGGACATGACTTATTAGCGCTACACTTACCCACCCTATTCAACATCTGACAGACATTAATACAGCACAGACCGAGCCAAACGTAATGACAGCTGGGACATGACTTATTAGCGCTACACTTACCCACCCTATTCAACATCTGACAGACATTAATACAGCACAGAGCAAGCCAAACGTATGACAGCTGGGACGTGACTTATTAGCGCTACACTTACCCACCCTATTCAACATCTGACAGACATTAATACAGCACAGACCGAGCCAAACGTAATGACAGCTGGGACATGACTTATTAGCGCTACACTTACCCACCCTATTCAACATCTGACAGACATTAATACAGCACAGAGCAAGCCAAACGTAATGACAGCTGGGACATGACTTATTAGCGCTACACTTACCCACCCTATTCAACATCTGACAGACATTAATACAGCACAGACCGAGCCAAACGTAATGACAGCTGGGACATGACTTATTAGCGCTACACTTACCCACCCTATTCAACATCTGACAGACATTAATACAGCACAGAGCGAGCCAAACGTAATGACAGCTGGGACATGACTTATTAGCGCTACACTTACCGACCCTATTCAACATCTGACAGACATTAATACAGCACAGACCGAGCCAAACGTAATGACAGCTGGGACATGACTTATTAGCGCTACACTTACCCACCCTATTCAACATCTGACAGACATTAATACAGCACAGACCGAGCCAAACGTAATGACAGCTGGGACATGACTTATTAGCGCGACTGTACTGTAGGTAAAAGGGTTAATTGAGATGGTCTGTAGCCTTTTGAGGGGAAATGGTTCTTTTTCCTGGCTCCCCGTTCTCCCTCATGTTTAGCCCCATTAGATTCTAGATTTTAAGACGTTCGGTCCCTTTCGTTTGGCGACCTTTCATAACATTTAGGTGTCGACTTTTTTTCCTGGCGAGTGATAGCGAGCCTTTGACCGTTACATTTTTCTACCGAAAAATGTACACATCTATCTAGAAGGGGGCTCTTGGGGATGTTTTTTTTTTTTAAGCTTAAGGGGAGGTATTTAGTTTGTTCCCTAGACCTCCATCAAGCTTAAAATTACACCCCCTTGAGTCCCTTTCAAGATAAATTTGTACATTTTTCGGTAGAAAAATGTCCTGGCCGAAGGCCGGTTCCTCTTAAATTACAGGCTCGCTATCGCTCGCCAGGATAAAATCGTCACCTGAATTGCACGAAAGGTCTTAATATGGGGTGAAAGTTCTTAAAATCGCTAAACTAATGGGGCAAACATTTTATAATATCAAAAGCAATGGGGCTAAACATGAGGGAGAAAGGGGTCTAGAAAAAAATCAAGCTTGAAGGAGGGTCTGGGGGGATTTTGGTCTAGGGAGAGAACTTGATTGATGTGTTTATTATGCAGAGAGAGAGAGAGAGAGAGAGAGAGAGAGAGAGAGAGAGAGAGAGAGAGAGAGAGAGAGAGAGAGAGAGAGAGAGAGAGAGAGAGAGAGAGAGAGAGAGAGAGACGAGAGAGAGAGAGAGAGAGAGAGAGAGAGAGAGAGAGAGAGAGAGAGAGAGAGAGAGAGAGAGAGAGAGAGAGACAGAGAGAGAGAGAGAGAGAGAGAGAGAGAGAGAGAGAGAGAGAGAGAGAGCGAGAGAGAGAGAGAGAGAGAGAGAGAGAGAGAGAGAGAGAGAGAGAGAGAGAGAGAGAGAGAGAGAGAGAGAGAGAGAGAGAGAGAGAGAGAGAGAGAGAGAGAGAGAGAGAGAGAGAGAGAGAGAGAGAGAGAGAGAGAGAGAGAGAGAGAGAGAGGTAGTTGTGTAAGGTAGCATCACCCTACTGTATATATCTGTAGGTAATCTCTCCTGATCCTTGACACACACACACACACACACACACACTTTACACAGGGGAGGAAGACCGTTTTTCTGGACCCCCTTCTCCCTAATGTTTAGCCCCACTAGTTTTGAGATTATAAGACGTTCGGCCCATTAGTTTGGCGATGTTAACACCTTTCGCCCCATTTCATTGTCAATTTTAAGCCCTTTCGTGTCATTTAGGTGTCGATTATTTCCTGGCGAGCGATAGCGAGACTGCAATTTTAAGAGGAGCCGGAAAAAATGTCTACCGAAAAATGTACAAATTTATCTTGAAGGGGGGTCTAGGGGGTGTTTTTCTAAGCTTGATGGAGGTCTAGGGAGGAAACTAAAAAAAATATATGAATAAATTAATTAATAGACCAAACAAACGGCCAGTCTCCCCTTAACTAGGTCAAACTTGAAGTGGTTGGGTTACATCTTCCATTACCACATGAGTTAGGAGATATGAACCCCTTCAGTACCGGGGACGTCCTTTTCATTATATTCTGGCAACTCTTATCTATCTATTGCCGGACGCCGTGATCCCCAAAAGGGTGGCCACGAACGAGTCGTCCCCATGCACTTCTGTCCTCAGTCAGTTGATGCCCCTCCTCCCATCCAGCACCGCTTTCACGCATATACTTCTTAACTCCATCCTTCCACTTCTCTCTCGGTTTACCTCTCCCTCTCTGTCATTCCACCTCGCTCTCGTACACTCTCTTAGTCATTCTCTCCCTTCCCATACGTTCCACATGGCCGAACCATCTCAAGTGTGTTCCTTTTCACACTTTCCAGCACATCTACATCCACACTGCACCGCTCTCGTACTTCCTCATTCGTCTGTCTATTCTTCCATGTAACTCTGCACACACTTCTCAAGTAACTCATTATCACCCCTCTCACTCTTGGTTTGTGTCTCTCCAACAACGTCCATACTTCACTCCTGTATGTCAATGTCGGGATTACCACACTGTCATGCAAGGACTTCTTCACATCCATACTGACCACCCTATTTCTTGTTACTGCTTTCAGCGTTCCTACAACCCTCTTCCCCTGTTGCACCCTCTCCCGCACTTCTTTATCCATACTACCATCTTTACTCAACACACTGCCCAGATACTTAAATGAGCTGACAATCTCCATAGCCTGACCATTCAACTTCACCTCACACTCTGTGGCTTCACCCCTCTCGAAGACCATAACCTTGCTCTTCCCCGCATTTACCTTCGAATTCCGTTTTTCACACACTGTTCCAAATATATTTACAAGACCCTGCAACTCCCATTCACTATCGCTCATCAGAACTGTATCGTCGGCAAACAGCAGTACAGGAAACTTCCACTAATTTCCTTCCCTTATCAGCGGTACACCAACATCCACTGCTCTTCCTTGTATTTCTTTCATGGCTCCATCCATATATATATTGAACAACCATGGGGACATCACACACCCTTGTTCTAACCTAACATTCAGATCAAAGAACTCGCTCTGTTCATTCTCCACACGTACTGACGCCTCTTCACTGCTTCCAGCAACTCGCCATCTACTCCGTATATTCTCAGTACTTTCCACAGACCTTCTCTATCAACTCTGTCATATTCTCAGTACTTTCCACAGACCTTCTCTATCAACTCTGTCAAAGGCAACATACAACTTAAGTCCCTTCTCCAGATATTTCTCCACAACACATTTCAAGGCCAAAATCTGCTCTACACATCCTCTTCCCTTCCTAAACCCTCCCTGCTCGTCACCTATCCGTGTCTCCGTTCCCGCTCCCACTCTCTCAATCACTACCCTACTGTTCATCTTACCTACCACGCTTAGAAGACATATCCCCGGTGATTACCACACAAGCTTAAGGGGAGATTTCCACTTGAGGGATTTTTTTCTTGACCCCTTTCTCCCTTATGTTTAGCCCAATTGCTTTTGATATTATAAAACATTCGCCCAGTTAGTTTGACGATTTTAAGAACTTTCACCCCATTTTAAGACCTTTCGTGCCATTCAGGTGTCGATTTTATCCTGGCGAGCGATAGCGAGCCTGTAATTTAAGAGGAACCGGCCTTCGGCCGGTACATTTTTCTACCGAAAAATGTACAAATTTATCTTGAAAGGGACTCCCTCAAGGGGGTGTAATTTTAAGCTTGATGGAGGTCTAGGGAACAAACTAAATACCTCCCCTTAAATGAAGCTGATATCAAAGCAGAAATAGGTCACCGGTACAGAAAGAGGTCACCGGTACAGAAAGGAGTACCGTAGGCCCTTGGAGGAGGTGGAGTGTGACGCATCGTGACACCCCGTATGCTGGCTACCGCTAGAGACCAGGTTATTATAAGAGGTTTAAGAAGGATCTGTACGCATGACGCATTTTTGACAGCTTTTTGTTTTTGGCTATCATTAGGCGATGTTATACAGCTTGGGAAGGATCTGTGGGCACCCCCTTTAAGGGGAGGTATTTAGTTTGTTCCCTAGACCTCCATCAAGCTTAAAATTACACCCCCTTGAGTCCCTTTCAAGATAAATTTGTACATTTTTCGGTAGAAAAATGTCCCGGCCAAAGGCCGGTTCCTCTTAAATTACAGGCTCGCTATCGCTCGCCAGGATAAAATCGACACCTGAATGGCACGAAAGGTCTTAATATGGGGTGAAAGTTCTTAAAATCGCTAAACTAATGGGGCAAACGTTTTATAATATCAAAAGCAATGGGGCTAAACATGAGGGAGAAAGGAGTCCAGAAAAAAATCCCTCAAGTGGAGACCTCAATCCTTAAAAATGTAGGTGAAATTTGTGCCGTGACCCAACCACACCCAAGACATGATGCTAGGGTCACCAGGAACAGCTTATTACACTACAGGCTCCCCATAGACGTAGAAGAGATGTACCTTCAGCAGGGGTGGTTGTTGTTGTTGTGGCCGGTTTCTCTTAAAATTACAGGCTCGCTATCGCTCGCCAGGAAAAAATCAACACCTAAATGGGGCGAAAGGTCTTAAAATCTCACAACTAATATGGTAAACACGAGGGAGAAGGAGGTCCATAAAAAGCGAGCAGTGCCCCCTTAAACATTACAGCACCCGGTAGGCGATTCAGTGGGCAGTGGGGTCTGAGTACGGTCGTGCTAATAAGGCATGGCTCACCTGTCATTACGTTCGGCTCACTCTGTGCTGTATTAATGTCTGTCGGATGTTGAATAGGGTGAGTAATTACAGGAACATGTTTGTATGCCATAAATTCAATAAATGGGTATATAATCGTAGTCATGTACAGTCGCGCCAATAAGTGATGTCTCGGCACCAAGTATGTTTTGATCAATAATCGGCATCGGCAAATATCTAAGCTTCATTTCTTCATATCCAGTGAAATATACAAACATGTTCCTACACTTACCCTCCCTATTCAACATCTGACAGACATTAATACAGCACAGAGCAAGCCAAACGTAATGACGTAAGGGGAGATTTCCACTTGAGGGATTTTTTTTTCTTTACCTCTTTCTCCCTCATGTTTAGCCCCATTGCTTTTGAGTTTTTAAGATGCTCACCCCATTAGTTTGGGCGATTTTAAGAACGTTCGCCCGATTTCTGTCAATTTTAAGACCTTTCGTACCATTTAGGTGGCGATTTTTTCCTGGCGAGCGATAGCGAGCCTGTAATTTAAGAAGGCCGGGATATTTTTCTACCGAAAAATGTACAAATTTATCTTGAAAGGGGGTCAAGGAGGTTTAATTTTAAGCTTGATGGAGGTCTAGGGAATAAACTAGATACCTCAACACAGGTTCGAATCCCGGTAGGATCACAGGCTTTCATTAAGGGGGGTCACCTGAGTTGCTTCTCTTCTTTTCGCTCTTTCTCTGGTTTGTATCCATTTGGCCCCATTCAGCCTAATGTTTTAAGACTTTTATCCCCATTCAGGTGTCATTTTTTCCTGGCGAGCGGTAGCGAGCCAATACATATTTTTTAAATGTTTTTGACAGCAGGATCAATTTATACATTTTTCGATAGAAAAATGTCTCCGGTGAAGCCGGTTTCTCCATACAATCCTGGCTCGCTATCGCTCGCCAGGAAAAAATCGACACCTGGATGGGGATAAACGTCTTAAAACAGTTGGCTGAATGGGGCCGAATGGATACAAACCAGAGAAAGAGAGAAAAGAAGCGAAAAAAAGGCAGGTGAACCCCCATTAATTGCATTGGGAGGAGTTTGGTGGTTGGGAGTTACATGAACCCATTCTATTATAGCCAAGTGATCAAGGTGAAGCCATGGATATTTACCGCCAGCTGGGAAAACAATCAGAATATACTACCATCAACATCAATAATAATTATAATAATAATAATAATAATAATAATAATAAAAATAAAAATAATAATAATAATAAAAATAATAAAAATAATAATAATAATAATAATAAAAATAATAATAATAATAAAACAAATAATAAAAATAATAATAATAATGATGATGATGTAGGCCTATTTAAAAAAAAAAAAAAAAAAAAAAAAAAAGGAAAAGTGGGGATTGGGCCTGAGTAACTAGATAGATAAAAATGTATATGTATGTATGTATGTATGTATGTATGTATGTATGTATGTATGTATGTATGTATGTACACTGGCACTTACCCCAGTTTTCCTTTTTTTTTTTTTTTTTTTTTTTTTTTTTTTTTTTTTTTTTTTTTTTTACGGGGGTGGCTGAGGGAGTATGCATATCAATGGGGTGGCCGACACGAGACAGAGCTCGAGCATGGACATCACACACATCAGAATAATAATAATAATAATAATAATAATAAAATACTTCACCTGGTATATTCTCTGTTCCCCTTGTAGTTCCAAACGTAGCGCCGATACCAAGACGTGGCTGTCATCTTGTAGGTGTGGTAGTTGTGGTTGTAGTAGTAGTGGTAGTTGTTGCGGTGGTGGTAGTAGTAGTAGTGGTAGTTGTTGTGGTGGGCCTAGTAGTAGTGGTTGTAGTAGTAGCAGTAGTAGTAGTGGGCCTAGTAGTAGTAGTAGTAGCAGTTGTAGTAGTAGTAGTAGCAGTTGTAGTAGTTCAGTTCAGTTCTATATTTCGTATAGAATATAATAAAAACAAAAGTTAGCAGTAGTAGTATTTATAATAGTTATGGGTTTATTCTTTACTTCTTTCTATTACTACTGTTTTCTTTCTCTGCTAATAATCATCTTATGTGCTGTCCTTGTCTTCCACTAAGTAAAACACCTCCCTCCCTCCCTCCCTCCACCAACCGCGTATTTCGGCTTCCCACAATATTTCGCCGATTTCCTTCAGCTTCGGCTCAGCGTTCTGTGGAAGAAAAATGAAAAGTATTAATACCGGTATATATATTTCTATATATGGATAAAAAGGTAAATCACTATCAATATACCCATAATTATCTAACCATTTAAAGGTAATTGGTAGTAATAAACCCATCTCGTATAAGCATAAAAAAGTCAAATCACTATCAATAACATACGAGAAAATGGAATTAAGGACAAGACAAAGAAGGACTTGGGAGACGACAATAAAGAAGAGGAAGAGAGAAAGCAAACTGAAGAGCCACCGAGAACGGGAAGACGCCAGCAAGAAAGAGTGAAGGAGAAAGAAACAGAAAATGGGAACCTATGAGAACGGGAAGGAACACCAGAACCCTGAGAATTAAGGACGATGCCATACGAGAGGTTACCCCACCACCCTAAGAAAGACGAAGCAAACGCCACAAGTCCAAGAAACCCTACAGGACACCAAAGAGACGCCGCAGCCCTGAAGAGCACCGGAGAAGAAGCGACCCAACCACAAACACCAGCCTGGGTGCCCACCAAACCCTTCTCGCTCTCAGCGCAGCCACCCAGGCTGTGCCCGTGCTGTGGGGGTCGACCCCAAGACCTTTAAATTGACACTTTAACCCCCATGCCCCTCTTACCCCCAAATACCTCGCCCCTGACTACGATACTGAACGTATGACTAGGTGGGCGAAACCAGCAGAGGGTAGACAGGGAGGGATCGGGTTACCTGCCGATTCCTAGGTGCAACGTGATCTGCCCGAACACTGGTCAGTGCAGTCTAACATCATCTAGCCTTATCCAATCCCCTGGTCTAAATCCATTTGCCCGAACACTGGTCAGTGCGACGAGATATATAAACTTGGAGCTTCCTGGACTGTCCCACTTGTCTAAGGATAGTAATGGAAGAATTGTATAGTAACGACAAGTTGTCTGAACACTGGTCCGTGCAACTCTAATTACTGTGCAGATCCTGGGTATTGACTTACTGCCATAACACTGGTCCGTGTAGGCTGTTATAACTCAGACCTGGGTATTGACCCTCTGCCTGAACACTGGTCCATGTAGTTGGTTAATTCCAGCCTTGGTTAGAGGTTGGTTGCGAGTACACTGATCAGTGCAACCCCCGAACTCGAGCAGGGAAATTGCTAGATGAACAGAACACTGGTCCGAGCCACCTAGTAAGTTCTCTGACCCTCCAGTCTTGGGTAAAGGCTGTTGCCGGAACACTGGTCCATGTGGTGCCTGAACTCAATTACCGGTATAAGATTTGCTAGATTGCCATAACACTGGTCAGTGCTCCCTAGTAACTTCTATGAGCCCTCCCCCCTTCCCTCAAGGAGCCAGCTCGCCACCGTGCCGAGACCCTCTGGAGGACATTGCCGGAGGACCACCCACGACCAACCCTGACGTTGAAGCCACTACAAGGACGAGCCTTAGGAGATCCGCAGATGTTGGACCACAACGCAAGAACGAAGACTTAGTTTTGTTGAAGGCTATATAACAGACCTCCCTTCTAACTTGCTAGGCCTCTATAGTCGAGGATACAAACCAAACTTGTCTATCGTTGTAAAGTAGAATATTTTGTACATGAACTCCTCGTAAGACTAATATATAATAATATCTTATTTTACAGCCCCACACACTCATATAGTGATACACGTCAACTCAACCCCAGTGACGCCTATCTGTCCACACCCCGTGACAAAGTGGTACGGCTACGTGTTTTTGTAATTGTTTTTGTTTTCAATTTATGCTAAATTCGTTCGAGAAGTGCTTACAAGACTTGTCTATATCAATGTGCAAAGACTCCTAAGTGCACTTTTTAAGATACATATACAGTATAATTACTGTGTATATGTTGTGTGTAAGTCTTATTGCTATATCAGAAGAGCATAACCCTATCTTTAATACTTTTGTGTGTAAGTCTTATTGCTATATCAGAAGAGCATAACCCTATCTTTAATACTTTTGCAATTCATCTCAGCTCCTGTTTATATATTTCCATATGTATTGTATTTCTGTGTTAACAATTAGCCAAGTAAGCCATTCCATGTTGTTATCTTTATTGAATATAATAACTATAAAATAATGTACTCCTGTGTTGTTCTTACACCTCTGCATGTGTGTGTGTGTCTGTGTGTGCTTTCCTATTATTATTATTCCTCTCTGCCCAATTAAGATAGAGTCCACGAGATGGCCAGTAACCCCAGTCAAAAAATGCTGGTATAACTGTATGCCTGTATAACTGTGTTGGTGGTGTAATGGTTTAGATCAGGGGTGGGGAACGTCCGGCCATTTGATCAGGCCCCCAAGGCAATGTATGAGTATGCTGAAATGTGCTAATTTCCTTGCTATTTAATACGTTTTAAAAACTTATTTTAGTCTCTGAAGATTAAATCGAAAATTACAGACTACTTGTGTTACCCCTCAACTTTCCCTTCATAATTGCTGAGGGGCACAGGGCTTTCGGTGAAGCTTTGGTTTCCCGGGCGTTTCCGCGCCCTCCTCGGCTCCCTGCCTTAGAGTGGCTTCGGTCACCCAGGCTTTATTAGTGGTAAGCAGGGAGGGTTTTGTGGGGGCGCTCATTTATGGCCTTGGCCTTGCTCAGGACCTTGGGGCTGTTCGGCCAGGCAGCCTGGGGAACAACAACAACAACAGTCACACTATCATACAATAATTATACAAATACAACAATAATTATACCAGTAATAATCGACCCCTGGGCCTTGACGATCATGGCGCACTTTGCCAATTTATTCTGGCTATCATGATTAAATGATTTTATACAGCTGCCAAAGGATCTGTGGGTATTTTATATGACTATCTCATAACTTTCTAATGTTCATACCCCCTTTATTAATCTTATCTATCATTGCCAAGTGTGGTGGCTGAGTCGCGGGAACATGTTCATGCAGTGTTACAAACTGTTCATGCAGTGTTACAAACTGTTCATGCAGTGTTACAAACTGTTCATGCAGTGTTACAAACTGCAGGATTGCAGTGTTACAAACTGCAGGATGAAGTAAAGAAATTGATGGAGATCAAGACAAAACCTCTCGTGAAACTCAGTGGTAGCAAGTGGCTGTGTGATCTAGCATTCGTGTTTTACATTACCGAGTATTTCTCAGAACTGAACGTCAAGCTTCAAGGCCCCAATCAGCTTCCTAACTCACGGTATTCAAATGTGAAATAATTTGATGCTAAATTAAAGCTGTGGAAAATGCAACTGTGAAGGAATAACACTGCACTTCCCCACTTTGCAAACAGAAAAACCTTCCTTCTACAACATCGGATTATGCTGGTGAATGTGCAAAACTAATGGAGGTATTTAATGAAGGCTTCAAGGACGCGAAAGTAAACAGCAGGAGTTGAACATCTGTGCTTCATCGTTTAAGGGGAGGTATTTAGTTTGTTCCCTACGTTTTCATCAAACTTAAAATTACACCCCCTAGACCCCCTTTCAAGATAAATTCGAGGCCGGTTGCTCTTAAATTACAGGCTCGCTATCGCTCGCCAGGAAAAAATGACACCTTAATGGCACGAAAGGTCTTAACATTGACAGAAATGGGGCAAAGTGTCTTAAAATGTCCAAACTACTAGGGCGAACGTCTTAAAATCTCAAAAGCAATGGGGCTAAACATGAGGGAGAAAGGGGTCCAGAAAAAAATCCCTCCAGTGGAGACCTCCCCTTAATGTGGAATAAATTGATGTGCCTGATAACCTGCAACACAAAATAATTCCGCTGCAAAGTGATGATGAGCTGAAAGTTAGGTACGATAATCACCCATTCCTGGAGTTAGGTACGATAATCACCCATTGAGGTACGATAATCACCCATTCCTGGAGTTAGGTACGATAATCACCCATTCCTGGCGTTCTATAGATGGTACAGTAGCGCTGAGGATTTTCCCAATTTGAGGAGGCATGCACTGACATTTACATCTGTGTTTGGAAGGGGTCGAGACGTTTCGCAGCAAATGAATGAGACGGTTCGCAGCAGATTCCGGTAAGCAGGCTTTTTAGTTCACCATCCAAAATACGATTATGCATTCAGTTCTTCCATTCCAGTTCTTTATTCTGAACCGTCACTTGCTGCGAAACGTCTTGCTCCCGTTTGGAACCACTTACTGCTGTGAGCAATGTTTTTATTTTTGTATTTTGTTTTCAACATTTACCCTCGCAAAGAGTTGACTGCTTTCCAAACTGACTGACACAATCCTGGAAAACCAGTTGCGAGTACCAACAGCATCAATACCAGCTGACATAACACGCCTCGCCGAAGAGAAAGAGTTCCAACCATTACATTAGGGGTGACTTAATGTTTGACCAGTAAAAGCAGGCTGGTTTTTAAGTTGATAATTGTGTATGGCCTTCGAATGATGTCATACATGTCCAACTGGCCCTTGATAGGACAAAGGTTCCCCATCCATGGTTTAGATGCTTAAGTTCTGGGTGTGGTGTCCCGAGTTGGAATCCCGGGAGGACCATATGCTTTCATTAGTTTATTCAAGTGCATTGGGGTTTGTAGCCTAATTAATGATTAATGTTAAGAACGGGGTGTTACTTATAACAATCAATATAGCCTACCTAATGATCTTATACATCTGTTTCATACCGTTGAGTTGTTGCTGTGTTTAGGTAGAAGTAGCAGAGAGAGAGAGAGAGAGAGGGGGGGGGGGGTGATACTGAGAGAGAAGAGAGAGAGAGAGAGAGAGAAGGGGGGGGGGGTAACTGAGAGAGAGAGAGAGGGGTGGTAGACTGAGAGAGAGAAAGGGGGGGGGGGTAACTGAGAGAGAGAGAGAGGTAGACAGAGAGAGAGAGAGATAAGAGAAAAGAGAGGGGGTTACACTGATTGGCTGATAACCTCTGATATGGCTTATCTATCTCATACACACACACTCATACTCTCTCAACAACTTATATGCTCTCTCTCTCACACACACTCTCACTCACACTCTCTATCTATCTATCTATTCCTCCCTGTCTCTTTTTTTTTCTCTCTCTCTCTCTGTCCCTCTCTCTATCCCTCCCTCCCTCCGTCTCTCTTTTCTCTCTGTCCCTCTCTCTATATCTATATCTATCTCCTCTCTCTCTCTCTCTCTAGTAAGCATCAGTAGTATACAATATATCTCAACTTCCTTTTTAACCCTTTCACGCACATATGACGCAGAGGTTGCCAGATTAGCAATAAGAAATAGTTCTCTCACTCTTATAATTACCTCTCTACAATTATTTCGTTCTGCCCACAGCTAACTCAAAGACAACTGCAGAGGTTGAAGTAACTAAACTAAAGGTTTCTAAATACCCCTGATGGTAACAAAGGCTTTAAAGTATCCCCAATAGGCTCAACACAGCTAACTCAAAGACAACTGCAGAGGTTGAAGTAACTAAACTAAAGGTTTCTAAATACCCCTGATGGTAACAAAGGCTTTAAAGTATCCCCAATAGGCTCAACACAGCTAACTCAAAGACATCTGCAGAGGTTGAAGTAACTAAACTAAAGGTTTCTAAATACCCCTGATGGTAACAAAGGCTTTAAAGTATCCCCAATAGGCTCAACACAGCTAACTCAAAGACAACTGCAGAGGTTGAAGTAACTAAACTAAAGGTTTCTAAATACCCCTGATGGTAACAAAGGCTTTAAAGTATCCCCAATAGGCTCAACACAGCTAACTCAAAGACAACTGCAGAGGTTGAAGTAACTAAACTAAAGGTTTCTAAATACCCCTGATGGTAACAAAGGCTTTAAAGTATCCCCAATAGGCTCAACACAGCTAACTCAAAGACAACTGCAGAGGTTGAAGTAACTAAACTAAAGGTTTCTAAATACCCCTGATGGTAACAAAGGCTTTAAAGTATCCCCAATAGGCTCAACACAGCTAACTCAAAGACAACTGCAGAGGTTGAAGTAACTAAACTAAAGGTTTCTAAATACCCCTGATGGTAACAAAGGCTTTAAAGTATCCCCAATAGGCTCAACACAGCTAACTCAAAGACAACTGCAGAGGTTGAAGTAACTAAACTAAAGGTTTCTAAATACCCCTGATGGTAACAAAGGCTTTAAAGTATCCCCAATAGGCTCAACACAGCTAACTCAAAGACAACTGCAGAGGTTGAAGTAACTAAACTAAAGGTTTCTAAATACCCCTGATGGTAACAAAGGCTTTAAAGTATCCCCAATAGGCTCAACACAGCTAACTCAAAGACAACTGCAGAGGTTGAAGTAACTAAACTAAAGGTTTCTAAATACCCCTGATGGTAACAAAGGCTTTAAAGTATCCCCAATAGGCTCAACACAGCTAACTCAAAGACAACTGCAGAGGTTGAAGTAACTAAACTAAAGGTTTCTAAATACCCCTGATGGTAACAAAGGCTTTAAAGTATCCCCAATAGGCTCAACACAGCTAACTCAAAGACAACTGCAGAGGTTGAAGTAACTAAACTAAAGGTTTCTAAATACCCCTGATGGTAACAAAGGCTTTAAAGTATCCCCAATAGGCTCAACACAGCTAACTCAAAGACAACTGCAGAGGTTGAAGTAACTAAACTAAAGGTTTCTAAATACCCCTGATGGTAACAAAGGCTTTAAAGTATCCCCAATAGGCTCAACACAGCTAACTCAAAGACAACTGCAGAGGTTGAAGTAACTAAACTAAAGGTTTCTAAATACCCCTGATGGTAACAAAGGCTTTAAAGTATCCCCAATAGGCTCAACACAGCTAACTCAAAGACAACTGCAGAGGTTGAAGTAACTAAACTAAAGGTTTCTAAATACCCCTGATGGTAACAAGGCTTTAAAGTATCCCCAATAGGCTCAAAATCGCGTCATATGTCGGAGAGGGTTAACTATGAATTTCCCAGTTGAAGTGTTCTCCTTCTTCTGGAGGCCTTGTTTCCCCAACTAAATTTCATGCCGACCAAGGTCGGAGGGTATGGTGGGTGGGGAGAGAGCCTTCTGATTTGATATCCTTACCTTCTACTGTGTATCAAATTCTATTATTTAGTCCAGACTGCCTAGTAGGGACCGCAAGGTCTATGCTATGCAGTCCATGTATATAATTATGTAATTCTATGTAACTCTCTCTCTCTCTCTCTCTCTCTCTCTCATTATCTCTCTGAAGAAACCTGTATTAACCCTTTGAAGATTATGACCGTTTATTCTGGCTATCATTAAACGACTTTATACAGCTTAGGAAGGGTGTGTGGGCCTTAAAAGGTTAAAGACTATCTCAAATGTTCGATTAACCCTCTGACGTCCACATGACCTTCCTAATCTGAATGGAATCGTGAAATAATCGCCAGATAACAGAATATATATGCGTCATCGGACCTTCAACGAGACCACTTGCGAGTTTCAGGCTATAAGGAAGTTGGAGCTGTACACATCGATATTGAGCAGAATTACCAGCTAAAAACCGGTAACCCTACACTTATAAATACCTGCAACCCAATTCAACATACTTTATAGCCATCAGAAACCTACTATGTCCTGCCACGGACATTAGTTCCAGGGCAGTAATTCCCTTTCCAATGTTCCCTTACCCACTCTAAACCACTGTTTGGACACTTGATCCTCAGTGTTTTGGAGGACAAGCAACCTAGAAGGGTCACTAGATCTGTTGTTGCTTGATTTCCTTGCATTTCTGTTTACTATCGATGTCTACAGCTCCAACTTACATGTCAATTATGTAAACAAGATAGGCTAACTACACCGTGTACCAAATAAGTAGGCCAAAACTCTTGAACATTAACCTCTAACTCACACACGACTGGAGTAGTTTGGGAGTGTGGCCGTTTAGGAGTGTGGCCATTTGAGAGTGTGAGCGTTTAGGAGTGGCCGTTTAGGAGTGTGGCCATTTGAGAGTGAGCGTTTAGGAGTGTGGCCATTTGAGAGTGTGAGCGTTTAGGAGTGTGGCCGTTTAGGAGTGTGGCCGTTTGAGAGTGTGAGCGTTTAGGAGTGTGGCCGTTTGAGAGTGTGAGCGTTTAGGAGTGTGGCCGTTTAGGAGTGTGGCCGTTTGACTGATTATTTAGGTGTTAACCCCTTCTGTGCCGGCGACGTCTTTTTTATTTTAGTCTAGCTATATTTAGACGATTTTGTGCCGTTTAAGGAGGATCTGTGGTAGTAAAAAGGGGTTACGTGAGAGAGTTCCAAGCCTGGTAATTGCAGGAGGACCTTTTTAAACAAGCTAAAAGGACGGCCCCGGTGCTGTTAAGGGTCAAAATAAACTAGGTTGTTGCTGTTCCCCAGGCTGTCTGACCGAACAGCCCCACGGCCCCGAGCAAGGCCAAGGCCATAACCGAGCACCCCCACAAAACCCTCCCTGCCTACCACAAAAAAAGCTTGGGTGACCAAAGCCGCTCAAAGGCGAGCTGAGGAGAGTGCCGAAATGCCTGGGATACCGAAGGCCCCACCCAAGACCCTGTGTTCCTCAGCAATTATGAAGGGAAAGTTGAGGGCCAAAGGAAAAATGTGACGCTTTGGCTCCCAGTCTGCCAACCTCGAGAGTTGGCAGTAGGGAGGTCAATCCACGGAAGAGACACCGTCACTTGATATCTAGAAAATATATAAGTAAAAGGAACAGTCAGAGTAAGCTATGGGTATGGCAGAGAATGCTCAACTCTCACTCTGATAGACCAGCCCATCACCACAATACAATACAATAGGTAGTGTTATATTGTTCAACTTCCAACCCCTCCCCTCTCTCTGTGTGATATATACAATGGTTATATTACACACACACACACACACACACAGATAGATAGATAGATAGATACTATATTTACCACAGAATGCATCGTAAAATATATTCTATTCTATTCTATTCTATATACTCAGGCCCAATCCCCATTTTTTTTTTTTGGGGGGGGGGCGACTCAAGACAGAGCCAGAATAGGGACAACGCAACAGAAAACAATGAACACATAAAAACAAAATACAAATTCACACACATTTAGGTCATCCAGAAGACCCAGAGACCAGGGTCACCAAGGTCCTTCCAGCACTTCCCCGGCCGCCGACCACCCTGAGAGGTTCCGATCTCGGCAGGCAGACATGCAGCAGAGCGAAACCACAAGCCCGCCCACCCCACTTCCAGGCGCACCCTTCATATAAATCGTCTCCCCGGGCCAGGCGCCTGATGGACTATTATCTAGTCCAACTTGCGCCCGACCCCTTCCCCCAAATGACCACATGTTCACTCATCTATTCACAAGCATTCTCCATTCATTCCTGTTTATTACCACTTCCTTTGCCTGTTCTATAGTCATTCCTCTATCATCCAAAGCTTGTCTTACACAGTCGCTCCATCTCAATGGGGGTCTTCCTGCCCTTCTATCTCCCCTTGTATCTGACTCACATATTCTCTTTGTAAGCCTTTCATATACATTCATATACATTGTGCAATAATCGTTTTCCAACAAGCAATGCAGATCTCACAGTTTAATCTTACAAGTGAAAAATGTAGTCCAAAAACGAAACCCTTCCCAAATAATATATACGACACACTAACCAATATATATACGACACACTAACCAATATATATACGACACAATAATATATATATGACACACTAACCAAATAATATATACGACACAATAATATATACGACACAATAATATATATGACACACTAACCAATATATATATGACACACTAACCAATATATATATGACACACTAACCAATATATATATGACACACTAACCAATATATATGACACACTAACCAAATAATATATACGACACAATAATATATACGACACAATAATATATACGACACAATAATATATACGACACAATAATATATACGACACAATAATATATACATGACACACTAACCAATATATATACGACACACTAACCAAAATATATACGACACACTAACCAATATTATGTAAACACTGGATATCCTCAGCACCTTCTTTGAACATTTGAATTAAGGGGGGTGACCTGTTTTTGTTCTGTCCTTTTCTATCTTGCTCTGGCTTGTATCCATTTGGCCCCATTCAGCCTACTGTTTTAAGACGTTTATCCCCATCCAGGTGTCAATTTTTTACTGGTGAGCGGTAGCGAGCCAGCATATTTTTTATTTTTGTTTGACAGCAGGCTAAATTTGTACATTTTTCGATAGAAAAATGTCTGCGGCGAAGCCGGATTTCTTCATATAATGCTGGCTCGCTATCGCTCGCCAGGAAGAAATCGACACCTAGATGGGGATAAACGTCTTAAAATAGTTGGCTGAATGGGGCCGAATGGATACAAGCCAGAGAAGAGAGAAAAGGACAGAAATAACAAAAAGCAGGTCACCCCCCTTAACATCGCGTCATATGTCATATGTCGGAGAGGATTAAAAGGGGCCTCCAGCAATTAAAAGGCTTGGAACTATCTCTGTTAACCCTTTTTACTGCCATAGATCCTCCTTAAGCTGCATAAAGTCGTCTAAATATAGCTGGAATATGATTAACCCTCTCAGACATATGACGCGATTTTGAGCCTATTGGGGATACTTTAAAGCCTTTGTTACCATCAGGGGTATTTAGAAACCTTTAGTTTAGTTACTTCAACCTCTGCAGTTGTCTTTGAGTTAGCTGTGTTGAGCCTATTGGGGATACTTTAAAGCCTTTGTTACCATCAGGGGTATTTAGAAACCTTTAGTTTAGTTACTTCAACCTCTGCAGTTGTCTTTGAGTTAGCTGTGTTGAGCCTATTGGGGATACTTTAAAGCCTTTGTTACCATCAGGGGTATTTAGAAACCTTTAGTTTAGTTACTTCAACCTCTGCAGTTGTCTTTGAGTTAGCTGTGTTGAGCCTATTGGGGATACTTTAAAGCCTTTGTTACCATCAGGGGTATTTTGAGCCTATTAGGGATACTTTAAAGCCTTTGTTACCATCAGGGGTATTTAGAAACCTTTAGTTTAGTTACTTCAACCTCTGCAGTTGTCTTTGAGTTAGCTGTGTTGAGCCTATTGGGGATACTTTAAAGCCTTTGTTACCATCAGGGGTATTTAGAAACCTTTAGTTTAGTTACTTCAACCTCTGCAGTTGTCTTTGAGTTAGCTGTGTTGAGCCTAATAGTTTAGTTACTTCAACCTCTGCAGTTGTCTTTGAGTTAGCTGTGGGCTAATCTGTGTGCTAATCTGGCAACCTCTGCGTCATAAATGCGTGAAAGGGTTAAACAGACGTGGCCGGTACAGAAGGGGTTAACTCTGTAATCTCTCTCTTCGCTGCAATGTTGCATCTCTCTCGCTATTCTATCGCTACTATAATCATCAGTGCTCCTCAGAGCTCTCCCAGTATATACGGTACCACCTCCTCTACGTACGGTACGTGGTACCCATCTTGCAACACAATCCCACCCCTACTATGTGCAACTGCAACTCTCCAACCCAAGAGTGAAACGTTACTCAGACTTTCTTCTATTCAACAGCTGAGCTCTGGAACTCTCTCCCAGAATCAGTCTTTCCCTCTTCCTATGACTTAAATTGCTTCAAACTCCGTGTGTCCAGACATTTAGGCTCGAACGTCCCTTGATTTTGGCCCTGTCACTCTTTCAACTATGGTGGAGGCACTCGCTACAGGCAGTTCTATCTTTTGTCTCCCTCACTCACATATACAAAAAAACTGTTGTAAAGTTTCAAAGTGATAGGTCTGCCTGAGGTGAATGGTGACTGTTGTTAATTCTGTACAGCTACACACACACACACACATACAGCCACACAAACACAGCCACACACATACACAGCCACACACACACACACACACAGCCATAGCCACACACACACACAGCCACACACACACACACACACACAGGCACAACCACATACACACACAACCACACACACACACACACACACACACATACAATTAGGTGAGTACACAGACAGCCACATGCACACACACACACACACACACACACACACACACACACACACACACACACACACACACACACACACACACACACATAGCCACACACACAGCCTACTATAATGCTTGCTTAACTTTCACATACCGGTCTGGTTAACACTATTTGATCCGGCGTGCTGGGAGGTATTGTATTAGGATATTAAATTTGACTTGTATTGTTACTGAAGGTTTTGCTTGTGTTCTGGACCGGCGACATCTTGATAGTTTTATGCTAGCCATATTTAGATGGTTGTGTGCAGTTTAACCCTTTAAGTACCAGCGACGTGTGTTATATTGTATTTAGACGATATTATGCAGCTTGGAAAGGATCTGTGGGAGTTAAAAGGGTTGGTTGAGATAGTTGGATGCCTTATTATTACTAGAGCTCCTTCCTAAGCTGAATAAAACCGTGGAATTGCTGGCAGAATATGATACAAAGGACGTCCCTGGTACTGTACGGGTTAAGAAGGATCTGTGGTATTAACCCTTAAAGAGCGGCGCTCGACTTAAGTCGTGCACCAATTTGCAGCAAGTTAGGAGCATTATTAAGGCTTTTAAAGGGTTAAAATCGAGTGCAGTAGTGAGCATAGCTGGGAAAAATATACTGCTATACGCTAAACTCCCATGTTGGTGGCACCACTGCATGAGAACCACGAGTGCTACGTAGCTCGTTCTGGTCTCAGTTAGCGCCTAGTTTTTTGCTAAATAATTTTGTTTTCATGCAGATGCTTGATTTATCATGCAGGAGGGCCTGAATATGCCCAAATGAGCCCAAAACTCCCCGCTAGACAAGGGTTAAGCATGTTATTTTCCTCTAAGTGATTTACGAGTCTGTCTCTTATGACCGTTTCTAGCATTTTACATACAACTGAGGTTAAGCTAATTGGACGATAGTTACTGGGTAGGGATTTGCTGCCTTTTTTGAATATCGGTGTTACATTGGCTAGCTTCCACTGATCAGGCATAGTTCCAGACTGCAAGGATTTATTGAATAGCAATGTCAGTGGTTTGGAGAGCTCATCCTTAGCTTCCTTTAGAACTCTAGGTGAGAGGTTAAGGGGGGTCACCGGCTTTTTTGTTATCTTTCTCTCCTTTTCCCTGGCTTGTATCCATTCGGCCCCATTCAGCCAACTGTTTTAAGACGTTTATCCCCATCCAGGTGTCGATTTCTTCCCAGCTGTACAAATTTAGCTTGCTGTCAAAACAAAAATAAATATATGCTGGCTCGCTACCGCTCGCCAGGAAAGTATTGACACCTGGATGGGGGTAAACGTTTTAAAACAGTAGGCTGAATGGAAACTGCCTAGGACAGTGTAAATATGGGTATATGTGATAGAGTTAATAATACGTGGCGGCTACAGAAGGGGTTAAGGGGAGATTTCCACTTCAGGGATGTTTTTCTGGACCCTTTTCACCCTCATGTTTAGCCCCACTAGTTTTGAGATTATAAGACGTTCGCCCCATTAGTTTGGCTAGTTTACGAACTTTCGCCCCATTTCTGTCAATGTTAAGACCTTTCGTGCCATTTAGATGTTTAATTTTTCCTGGCGAGCGATAGCGAGCCTGTAATTTAAGAGAACCCGGCCTTCGGCCGGGAAATTTTTCTACCGAAAAATGTACAAATTTATCTTTTAAGGGGCTCAAGGGTGTGTGATTTTAAGTTTGATGGAAGTCTATGGAAAACACTAAAACCTCCCCTTAACCCGGCAAGCGCTAGCCTAGGATATTGAACACCATTGCCTCTTGCTAGAGGTTGACCATTTTGGCGACCCTTACCAATTTCGATGAAACCCACCTCAGTGTGTAGGGAATGCAAGCACGCATCCAGCCATATATACATGTGTACCCAAAAAAATGATTTGGGGGGGGTGGGGGGGTCGTCCGTAGTTCATAAATATAGTGCGAATGGCATCGCGCGGCGAGAAAAACATCAAGCGGCAAAATTTACCCGCGCGTATATTCTGCCGTCTCGGGGTAGAACCAAGGTGAGGGCGAGAGTTGCCAACCACCACTACTCGCACACCACCTTGTTGCTGCCCGACGCATGACCCGCGGTTTTCGTATGTGTTTAAGAACCCGGCTCATATGAGGACGGTCGCTGCCCACCAGTACAAACTCATATGAGGACGGTCGCAGCCCACCAGTACAAACTCATATGAGGACGGTCGCAGCCCACCAGTACAAACTCATATGAGGACGGTCGCAGCCCACCAGTACAAACTCATATGAGGACGGTTGCAGCCCATGGGTTAACACTCTGAGTACCAGCGACGTGTGATATATTTTTATTTAGCTATATTTAGACTACTAGGCAGCTTAGGAAGGATCTGGGGTAGTTAAAAAGGTCGGTTGAGATAGTTGGAAGCTTTACTATTGCTACAGGTCTTTTCTAAGATGAATAAAAGAGTCTAATAGTTGCCATAATGATGAAAAGGCCGTCCCTGGTACTGAAGGGGTTAAGAAGGGTATTTGGTGGCGCTCAAAGGGTTAAGGGGGGTGACCTGTTTTGGTTCTGTCCTTTTCTATCTTTCTCTGGCTTGTATCCATTTGGCCCCATTCAGCCTACTGTTTTATGATGTTTATCCCCATCCAGGTGTCAAATTTGTACTGGTGAGCGGTAGCGAGCCAGCATATTTTTTATTTTTGTTTGACAGCAGGCTAAATTTGTACATTTTTCGATAGAAAAATGTCTCCGGCGAAGCCGGATTTCTTCATATAATGCTGGCTCGCTATCGCTCGCCAGGAAGAAATCGACACCTAGATGGGGATAAACGTCTTAAAATAGTTGGCCGAATGGGGCCGAATGGATACAAGCCAGAGAAAGAGAGAAAAGGACAGAAATAACAAAAAGCAGGTCACCCCCCTTAACTGAGACAGTCCGTAGATATTTAAAAGCAGGTCACCCCCCCTTAACTGAGACAGTCCGTAGATATTTAAAAGCAGGTCACCCCCCTTAACTGAGACAGTCCGTAGATATTTAAAAGCAGGTCACCCCCCTTAACTGAGACAGTCCGTAGATATTTAAAAGCAGGTCACCCCCCTTAACTGAGACCGTCCGTAGATATTTAAAAGCAGGTCACCCCCCTTAACTGAGACAGTCCGTAGATATTTAAAAGCAGGTCACCCCCCTTAACTGAGACAGTCCGTAGATATTTAAAAGCAGGTCACCCCCCTTAACTGAGACAGTCCGTAGATATTTAAAAGCAGGTCACCCCCCTTAACTGAGACAGTCCGTAGATATTTAAAAGCAGGTCACCCCCCTTAACTGAGACAGTCCGTAGATATTTAAAAGCAGGTCACCCCCCTTAACTGAGACAGTCCGTAGATATTTAATCAGTAGACGTCCTTCCTAAGCTGAGTCC
>CM064542.1:1251193-1273693 GCA_032716605.1 Paralithodes platypus | reverse complement strand
TCAAAGACAACTGCAGAGGTTGAAGTAACTAAACTAAAGGTTTCTAAATACCCCTGATGGTAACAAAGGCTTTAAAGTATCCCCAATAGGCTCAACACAGCTAACTCAAAGACAACTGCAGAGGTTGAAGTAACTAAACTAAAGGTTTCTAAATACCCCTGATGATAACAAAGGCTTTAAAGTATCCCCAATAGGCTCAACACAGCTAACTCAAAGACAACTGCAGAGGTTGAAGTAACTAAACTAAAGGTTTCTAAATACCCCTGATGGTAACAAAGGCTTTAAAGTATCCCCAATAGGCTCAACACAGCTAACTCAAAGACAACTGCAGAGGTTGAAGTAACTAAACTAAAGGTTTCTAAATACCCCTGATGGTAACAAAGGCTTTAAAGTATCCCTAATAGGCTCAACACAGCTAACTCAAAGACAACTGCAGAGGTTGAAGTAACTAAACTAAAGGTTTCTAAATACCCCTGATGGTAACAAAGGCTTTAAAGTATCCCTAATAGGCTCAAACAGCTAACTCAAGTCAACTGCGGTTGAAGTAACTAAAGGTTTCTAAATACCCCTGATGGTAACAAAGGCTTTAAAGTATCCCTAATAGGCTCAAAATTGCGTCGAAAACGTGAGAGGGTTAAGATCATTGGGTATGGTCAGGTCAGGTGAAGGTATTGAGGATAAGCCTTTACAACGGCACCTCGTAACTACATTTTCCTATTTTTTTCTGAAGAGTGTAGAGAGGGGAGAAGGGGTGTTGGAGAGAGAGGAAGCTGTTGGAGTGGCTTTGTTATGTGTGTTATTACTGTTATTAGTCTGCAAAAGAGTAGAGAGGGGAGAAAGGGTGTTGGAGAGAGAGGAAGCTGTTGGAGTGGCTTTGTTATGTGTGTTATTAGTCTGTAGAAGAGTGTAGAGAGAAAAGGGGTGTTGGTGAGAGAGGAAGCTGTTGGAGTGGCTTTGTTATGTGTTATTTGTCTGTAAGGGGTGTTGGAGAGAGAGGAAGCTGTTGGAGTGGCTTTGTTATGTGTGTTATTAGTCTGTAGTAGAGTGTAGAGAGGGGAGGAGGGGTTTTGGAGAGAGAGGAAGCTGTTGGAGTGGCTTTATGTGTTATTTGTCTGTAAGGGGTGTTGGAGAGAGAGGAAGCTGTTGGAGTGGCTTTGTTATGTGTGTTATTAGTCTGTAGAAGAGTGTAGAGAGGGGAGGAGGGGTGATGGAGAGAGAGGAAGCTGTTGGAGTGGCTTTGTTATAATGTACTGACTGTAAATATCCACACCTATTACCTGGTGGACTCTTCCCAAATACACACTGACTGTAAATATTCACACCTATTACCTGGTGGACTCTTCCCAAATACGAACAGACTGTAATTATCCACACCTATTACCTGGTGGACTCTTCCCAAATACACACTGACTGTAAATATCCACACCCATTACCTGGTGGACTCTTCCCAAATACAAACTGAGTGTAAATATCCACACCTATTACCTGGTGGACTCTTCCCAAATACAAACTGAGTGTAAATATCCACACCTATTACCTGGTGGACTCTTCCCAAATACACACTGACTGTAAATATCCACACCCATTACCTGGTGGACTCTTCCCAAATACAAACTGAGTGTAAATATCCACACCTATTACCTGGTGGACTCTTCCCAAATACAAACTGAGTGTAAATATCCACACCTATTACCTGGTGGACTCTTCCCAAATACAAACTGAGTGTACATATTCACACCTACCGGTATTACCTTTGAAATACAAACTGACTGTAAATATCCACACCTATTATACCTGGTGGACTCTTCCCAAATGAGAGGAATTCCATCCCGATTGCTTTCATTCATATTGAGAGAGAGAGAGAGAGAGAGAGAGAGAGAGAGAGAGAGAGAGAGAGAGAGAGAGAGAGAGAGAGAGAGAGAGAGAGAGAGAGAGAGAGAGAGAGAGAGAGAGAGAGAGAGAGAGAGAGAGAGAGAGAGAGAGAGAGAGAGAGAGAGAGAGAGAGAGAGAGAGAGAGAGAGAGAGAGAGAGAGAGAGAGAGAGAGAGAGAGAGAGAGAGAGAGAGAGCTGGTTCCTCTTATAAGAAGCTAAATGGTCAAGATTAAATTGTCAAGTTCGCTGGCGCCACCTATACCTTTATAAATGTATATTATCCCGTACAGTCCAGTACCAGGGACGTCAGTTTCATCATGTTCTGGCAGCTATTAGACCATTGTATTCAGCTTAGGAAGGACCTCTAGCCATAATAAGGCTTCAAGCTATCTCAAACGACCCTTTTACCTACCACAGATCCTTCCTAAGCTGCATAAAATCATCACGATACAGCACACGTCGCTGGTACTGAAAGGGTTATTAGGTTCACATTTACAGACTATTTTAAGCGGGGTAGTTAGTTATTTATTTTTATTGTTATTTAATCATTACAGGCTTGCTATCGCTCGCCAGGAAAAAATCGACACCTGGATGAGGTGAAGCGTCTTATTATCGCCAAAGTAATGGGGTAAAACGTCTTAACAATTCTTAACTAATGGAGTGAAACAGGGAGTTTTCAAAACGACCCCCTCGGTTCAAATAGTGTTAACCGGTCTTTGTTAAACACATACCCATCTTCTCTCTCTCTCTCTTTCACACACACATCCTCACACACAAAAAAAAAAAAAAAAAAAAAAAAAAAGGTCCCACCCCTTTCCCATTCTTAAGTAAGCCATTTTAGATTTACAGAAGAGTGACCATTACTTGCATTACTGCCTGTCCACAAATATTGCAGTAATGTAAGCATGTTTCCTTCTATTTTTTATTTTATTTTATTTTTATTTATTTTTATTAAGGTGACAGTTACAATGTGGTGTACAATCTATCTTATTCTAGTTACATTGTAGTTTATCTTATTGTACCAGTACCTCCCTACAATCAACCTAGTTGTTCCCCAATTCGTCCCTCCGCCACGACCATTTCAAAGTCCAAGTCTCTCACTCTTGTCCTCTGTAGCGGGGAGGACCTTGTACCCCTGAGACAGGAGTGCAGACCTGAGAAGAGAGAAAGAGAGCCGGCATCTCATCCAAGTTATGACTTGGCTTCTATGCTGGCGCTTTTTCTCCGATATTTGTTCAGCTAATCTGGCATAGAAGACACATGCAGAAGGTCCCATACCTCCCGACGATGAGAAGACCAGAGGAGTAAAGCTTCCTTGATCCCTGTTCAAAAAAAAATCTTCATAAGCGCGTTTTTTCTCACTTTCGTTTCTCAAGTATGCCGCCTTGTGTCCTCGCTCACGATATGTTTGTGCTCTTGGGTTGAAGATTCTGATGTCGAAAAAAGCCCGTTGTCCCCTCGTCCAAAAACCTCGAGCACTTACGTCCACTCTTGCTTCGTTTGAAGTATTTGCAGTATTGTGGGCCAAGCGCTGTCCGTCCATAGGCAGGATTCCGGTTCGATTCTGACATCATGGCACACCTCGTCCAGCATTTGTGCAGTGATGTCTCTTACTTCATCATGCCGGATACAGATGAATCTTCCTTTCTTACAAGTCATACAGTGGTCTGAGTTGTTTATTTCACCACATGCACATTTCAGCGGCAGGTTCGAAACTGGCCACCCATACCTCAAGGCTACGGCATCATTGAATTCTTGTTTATTTAAGCTGAAGCCTTTCTCCTTTATTGGTAATGATGTGAGCCAATTTGAAGCCCCCGTGTCTTGTGCCATCTCAACTCTCATTTTCAGTTCTTCCCTACATCTGGTCTTAATTTGTTCTAGGCTATGTTTCTGTCTCTCTTCTCTGCTCTTTGTAATTTCCTGTCTTGCATTTCGTTGTTCCTCTTCGTCCACCTCATCATTTTCATTTTGCTCCCGTATTTTTTCTGTCAGAGACGTAGTAAGTTTAAGGGAATTTTGGTTCTTATGTAGTGCCGCCTCCACTGGGTTTATGATCCCCATACCTCCGAACCTTGGCGGAAGAGCTAATAGATCTCTTAGCTCTTGCGTGACGCCTTCCATCTCTGTTAGGGCCGGTATGAATGTTCCTCTGATTGCTTCTTCAAGCGGTTGGAGCATCTGTCTAATGCCAGGCACTGTTCTCATAAGAAAGGTCACATCCTCACACACACACACACACACATACATACATACATCTTGTCTCTCACACACAGACATATCCTCTTTCTCTTCCACACACACACACACACACACACACACACACACATCTTGTCTCTCTCACACAGACATATCCTCTTTCTCTTCCTCATACACACACACATACACACACACATCCTCTCTCTCTCTCTATCTCACACTGGCAAAACGCATACATAAATACACACATCCGGTCTCACACACACACACCCACACACCCACTCATCCTGCTATGTCTCTCTGCCACACCTCCCACCTCAACACACACACACACACACACACACACCACTTTCTCTTCCTCATAGTGCGTGGATCTCCCTCCCTCCCTCCCTCCCTCCCTGGCTGGCTGGCTGGGTGGTGGATAATGAAAGTGTTGCTTGTACAGTACAGTCACGACCAATAATACATGCTTTACCCTTGCCTTAGTTGTTGGTACGGTACATTGATCCTCGCTAGACCTCTCTCAAGCTTAAAAAACACCCCCTAGACCCCCCTTCAAGATAAATGTGTACATTTTTCGGTAGAAAAGGCCGATTCCTCTTTAAATAACAGGCTCGCTATCGCTCGCCAGGAACAAATCGACAGCTAAATGGCGCGAAACGTCTTTAGGCTATATTTTATTGGATTTTACCTACATTTAATTAAGGGGGTGACCTGTTGTTGTTCTGTCCTTTTCTATCTTTCTCTGGCTTGTATCCATTTGGCCCCATTCAGCCTACTGTTTTTAGACGTTTATCCCCATCCAGGTGTCAAATTTTTACTGGTGAGCGGTAGCGAGCCAGCATATTTTTTATTTTTGTTTGACAGCAGGCTAAATTTGTACATTTTTCGATAGAAAAATTTCTCCGGCGAAGCCGGATTTCTTCATATAATGCTGGCTCGCTATCGCTCGCCAGTAAGAAATTGACACCTGGATGGGGATAAACGTCTTAAAACAGTAGGCTGAATGGGGCCGAATGGATACAAGCCAGATAGAAAAGGACAGAAATAACAAAAACCGGTCACCTCCCCTTAAACCTATCGAGTACCAGCGACGTGTGTTCTATTGTAGTCTAGCTAAAGTTAGACGATATTAGGCAGCTTAGGGAGGACCTGTGGGAGTTAAAACGGGTTGGTAGAGATATATATATATATATATTTTTTTTTTTTTTTTTTTTTTTTTTTTTTTGGAAGCCTTATTATTGCTAGAGGTCCTTCCTAAGCTGAAGAAAATCCTTGGACTCATATTATGGATACTATTAGACGCTTCCGTTCAGCTTAGCAAGGATGTGTGGTATCTCAATAAGGGATTAATATAAGGGGAGATTTCCACTGGAGGGCTTTTTTTCCCCCGGACCCCTTTCTCCCTCATGGTTAGCCCCCATTGCTTGATTTGAACACGTTCGCCCCTTTAGTTTGGCGATTTTTAAGAACTTTCGCCCCATTTATGTGAATGTTAAGACCTTTCGTGCCATATAGGTGTCAATCTTTTCCTGGCGAGCGATAGCGAGCCTGTAATTTAAGAGGAACCGGCCTTCGGCCTGGACATTTTTCTACCGAAAAATGTACAAATATATCTTAAAAGGGGTCAAGGGGGTGTAATTTTAAGCTTGATGGAGGTCTAGGGAACACACTGAATACCTCCATTAATCCTCTCCGACATATGACGCGATTTTGAGCCTATTAGGGATACTTTAAAGCCTTTGTTACCATCAGGGGTATTTAGAAACCTTTAGTTTAGTTACTTCAACCTCTGCAGTTGTCTTTGAGTTAGCTGTGTTGAGCCTATTGGGGATACTTTAAAGCCTTTGTTACCATCAGGGGTATTTAGAAACCTTTAGTTTAGTTACTTCAACCTCTGCAGTTGTCT
The DNA here is from genome assembly GCA_032716605.1 of Paralithodes platypus. NCBI lineage: Eukaryota > Metazoa > Arthropoda > Malacostraca > Decapoda > Lithodidae > Paralithodes > Paralithodes platypus. The sequence continues at coordinate 1,267,713 of CM064542.1, read as the reverse complement.
TTGAGTTAGCTGTGTTGAGCCTATTGGGGATACTTTAAAGCCTTTGTTACCATCAGGGGTATTTAGAAACCTTTAGTTTAGTTACTTCAACCTCTGCAGTTGTCTTTGAGTTAGCTGTGTTGAGCCTATTGGGGATACTTTAAAGCCTTTGTTACCATCAGGGGTATTTAGAAACCTTTAGTTTAGTTACTTCAACCTCTGCAGTTGTCTTTGAGTTAGCTGTGTTGAGCCTATTGGGGATACTTTAAAGCCTTTGTTACCATCAGGGGTATTTATAAACCTTTAGTTTAATTACTTCAACCTCTGCAGTTGTCTTTGAGTTAGCTGTGTTGAGCCTATTGGGGATACTTTAAAGCCTTTTGTTACCATCAGGGGTATTTATAAACCTTTAGTTTAGTTACTTCAACCTCTGCAGTTGTCTTTGAGTTAGCTGTGTTGAGCCTATTGGGGATACTTTAAAGCCTTTGTTACCATCAGGGGTATTTAGAAACCTTTAGTTTAGTTACTTCAACCTCTGCAGTTGTCTTTGAGTTAGCTGTGGGCAGAAAACTAATTTGGAGAGGTAATTATAAGAGTGAGAGAACTCTATTTCTTATTGCTAATCTGGCAACCTCTGCGTCATATGTGCGTGAAAGGGTTAAGCAAATTAATAATTATTTATAAATATAAGAACACAACCACCAGATATTAGGGGTTCCATGTCATCTCAACCAGTACACCATTTCAACCAGTAGCTCTCAACCCGTGCCAAATTAACCCAGACCAACCAAACCAGTGCCAAAATATAGTACTAACCTAACCGTATTGGTTGATTTGGTACTGGTTGAGAGCTACTGGTTGAAGTGGTCTACTGGTTGAGTTGCCCGGTCACCCATATCAGGCTAAACAGTGTGCACTTGGGTCTGAGTACATTAGATTAATATCCAGTAATTGATAAATGGATGTCAAATCGTGGTCATGTACTTAACCTTTGACTGGCTTGATGGTGTCATGGTTAGAGTGTTTAAGGGGAGATGTCCACTTAAGGGGAGGTATTTAGTTGGTTCCCTAGACCTTCGCTCGCCAGGAAATAATCGACACCTAAATGGCACGAAAGGTCTTAAGAGGCGATCGATAGAGCGCCTACCCCCTTATGTCCAAGCGACCCATCCTAAGTTGCCTAAATTCGTCTAATGATAACCAGAATGAAGTGAAACAAATGCAGAGAGAGAAAGATTTACATGCACACACAGACCTTACCATCCTGTCGAGGTAGTCCGGGCTTAATTCTAGTACATAGGGGTAACAAACCAGATAGTACGGGAAAGTGGAAGGAAAGGATAGCAAACGAGAGAGAGAGAGACGAAGCGGTCGAGTAGAGAGCACTGAGCACGCTCACGTGTGAATCTGCTTGACCTGGGTTCGATCCCAGCCAAGGCGGACTATTAAGTGGGTGTGGTAGTACGTCCTAGCATGTTTCACATGCTCGCACACAGTCGGGGGGACACCTCGACGACGTATACAGACTAATAAAACACATACCAAAGCCACTCCAACAGCTTCCTCTATTTACAAGTGCCGTATGGTCCTAGTGTACTTACTGTCTGATGGAGTAATGGGGTTCCAAATGAGAGAGAGAGAGAGAGAGAGAGAGATACTGGCTTAACACCTTCAGGATATAATAGCATATTATCAGACGCCTCTTCACCTTTGATTCTGGCCACAATTAGACGATGTTATGCAGTTTAAGAAGGACCTGTGGTATTCAGAGGGTCTATTGAGATGGCATAAGGCCCTTCGAGTCCTAGAGGTGGATTAGAAGCTCTAGAACATCGTCTAATGGTGACCAGAATAAAAATGACGTCATCGCGCCGCAGGTTAAGGAAATGACAAATCGTACCTGAATTTCGTCACGGTGACCTTGAAACTCGTGATGGTCCTGGAGTTATGGAAAGGAAGTCAAGCAGCAACAGGGAGAGGTTGTGGAGATGTAAACGTTCCCGCGTAATTTCGTAAACAAACCCCAGCTGTCACTACCACCACTACCACTCTTAGGAACACCTGCGGCACATCCACCCTCAACGCCTCACTCTCACTGACTGAACAGTGAACTGTGAACTCATGGCCCAGCAAGCAGGCAGGGTTACCACATCAAAACACAAACTTCCGCTAGCTCCGTTCTTGAAAGCTGCTAGGTGGTAAATAAATGCCAAATAACGCTAGAATAATGGCACAATATTTAAACCGTCCCTCGAAAATTACCTAAATCTTCATCATGTCGTTAGAAGTAAACAAAATAATAACTGCTAGATTGAAGTAAATGCCTGCTAGATCCGTCCCTGTATGTCGCTAGATGGTAAATAAATACCGAAAATCGCTAGAATAGTGCCTTAACTGCCACAATATCTAGAATCGGACTATAAAATGGCTCCATATAATCGCTAAAAATCCATATTATGCATGTCGCTAGATACGCAACATTGCCACAAAGTAAATCCATCAAGATGTAGCAGAAAAGAAGCCTAATTGGCAACACTGCTGATATCCGAGAGACGTCAAGGGTTAAGGCGGTGTCACACGCGCGATATTCCCGTCATTTTTTACGGGCAATATTTGCGTTTGGCAGCTTCTAAAATTAAGGGGAGATTTCCACTTGAGGGATTTTGTTTTTTTCTTTACCCCTTCTCCCTCATGTTTAGCCCCATTGCTTTTGAGATTTTAAGACGTTCGCCCCATTAGTTTGGCGATTTTAAGAACTTTCACCCCATTTATGTCACTTTTAAAACCTTTCGTCCCATTTAGATGTCGATTTTTTCCTGGCGAGCGATAGCGAGCCTGTAATTTAAGAGGAACCGGCCTTCGGCCGGGACATTTTTCTACCGAAAAATGTACAAATTTATCTTGAAAGGGGGTCAAGGGGGTGTAATTTCAAGCTTGATGGAAGTCTAGGAAACACACTAAAAACCTCCCCTTAAGGTCCAAAATAATTTAATTATAACCTGTAGGCTAGAATTGTCAACCCTAACCTCTTTAAGTTTAAATGTCCACACCTATTCCCTGGCTGACCCTTCCTAAATGTCCACACCTATTCCCTGGCTGACCCTTCCTAAATGTCCACACCTATTCCCTGGCTGACCCTTCCTAAATTAATGTCCACACCTATTCCCTGGCTGACCCTTCCTAAATGTCCACACCTATTCCCTGGCTGACCCTTCCTAAATGTCCACACCTATTCCCTGGCTGACCCTTCCTAAATTAATGTCCACACCTATTCCCTGGCTGACCCTTCCTAAATGTCCACACCTATTCCCTGGCTGACCCTTCCTAAATGTCCACATCTATTCCCTGGCTGACCCTTCCTAAATGTCCACACCTATTCCCTGGCTGACCCTTCCTAAATGGTGGCTTACTTAATTGGAACAGGGTATAGTGTTATCTAGTTTCCGATGCCAGTGCCAAAGAGCTGCTACTGCTTTTTGTTCTATCTTTCTCTGGCTTGTATCCATTCGGCCCCATTCAGCCTACTGTTTTAAGACGTTTATCCCCATCCAGGTGTCATTTTTTTACTGGTGAGCGGTAGCGAGCCAGCATATTTTTTTAAAAATTTTGACAGCAGGCTAAATTTGTACATTTTTCGGTAGAAAAATGTCTCCGGCGAAGCCGGATTTCTTCATATAATGCTGGTTCGCTATCGCTCGCCAGGAAGAAATCGGCACCTAGATGGGGATAAACGTCTTAAAATAGTTGGCTGAATGGGGCCGAATGGATACAAGCCAGAGAAAAAGAGAGAAATATTTAAAAAAAAAACGCAGGTGACCTTAATTTAAATTCTGGAGTTACCCAACGAGAATAATTGCTGCAACATATTGCCAGAATATCGTTGGTGTGACACCCGCCCATACCCAGACTACAGATAAGATTAAGGGGAGGTATTTAGTTTGTTCCCTAGACCTCCATCAACCTTAAAATTACACCCCCTCGAGTCCCTTTCAAGATAAATTTGTACATTTTTCGGTAGACAAATTTCCTCTTAAATTACAGGCTCGCTATCGCTCGCCAGGATAACATTGACACCTGAATTGCACGAAAGGTCTTAATATGGGGTGAAAGTTCTTAAAATCGCTAAACTAATGGGGCAAACGTTTTATAATATCAAAAGCAATAGGGCTAAACATGAGGGAGAAAGGGGTCAAGAAAACAATCCCTCAAGTGGAGATCACCGGCTTTATTTATCTTGCTCTCCTTCTCTCCTGTAATTTAAGAGGAACCGGCCTTTGGCCGGGAAATTTTTCTACCGAAAAATGTACAAATTTATCTTGAGAGGGGGTCAAGGGGATAACATTTTTAGATTGCTGGAGGAGTAGGAAACAAGCTAAAAACCTCCCCTTAAACTGAATAAAATCGTTTAATGGTAGGCGACATAAAGATAAACAGACGTCATCGGCACAGAAGAGGTTAAGGTCGGCGACGACGTTATCATAAAAACTTGTCTTTTAAAGTGGGAGGTCTCCACTTGAGGGATTTTTTTCTTGACCCCTTTCTCTCTCATGTCTAGCCCCATTGCTTTTGAGATTTTAAGATGTTTGCCCCGCTAGTTTGGTGATTTTAAGAACTGTCACCCCATTTTAAGACCTTTCGTGCCATTCAGGTGTCGATTTTATCCTGGCGAGCGATAGCGAGCCTGTAACTTAAGAGGAAACGGCCTTCGGCCGGGACATTGTTCTACCGAAAAATGTACAAATTAATCTTGAAAGGGACTCAAGGGGGTGTAATTTTAAGCTTGCTGGAGGTCTAGGGAACAAACTAAATACCTCTTCTTAATTAAGCTGATAATATAACATTTACGATGCTTTATCTCTCTTTGATCGTTGTATCATATTATCCCTACTCTCCAACCCAAGAGTGAAACGTTACTCTCAGTCTTTCTTCTATTCAACAACTGAGCTCTCTCCCAGAATCAGTCTTTCCCTCCTCCTGTGACTTAAATTGCTCCAAACTCCGGGTGTCCAGGCTCAAACATCCCTTGATTTTGGCCCTGTCACTCTTTCAAGTATGGAGGAGGCACTCGCTACAGGAACGCAGTAGTGTGGGCGAGCAAGCATGACTTCTAACCTCTGTAACTCAAAAACCACTTGAGTAATCGAGCTAATATTTCTACCATTTGGGAAGAGTCAGCCAAGGAATAGATGTGGAAATACAGCCAATTTGCTCTAGCCCCTTTTGAGTTACAGAGGATAGAGGTCATAATTACAGCGAATAGACTAGTAGTGTCCTATGTGTCCATTAACCCCTTATGACAGTCATATCCTGAGGGCAGACAGTGTTATTCTAGCGCCATTAACCCTTTCAGTACCAGCGATATATTTGAGTCCAGCTATATTTTGACGATATTATGCAGCTTAGGAAGGATCTGTGGTAGTTAAGGGGAGGTATTTAGTTTATTCCGTAGACCTCCATCAAGCTTAAAATTAAACCCCCTTGACCCCCTTTCAAGATAAATGTGTACATTTTTCGGTTCCTCTTAGATTACAGGCTCGCTATCGCTCGCCAGGAAAAAATCGATACCTAAATTGTACGAAAGGTCTTAAAATTGACAGAAATCAGGCGAACGTTCTTAAAATCGTCAAAATAATGGGGCAAACGTCTAAAATCTCAAAAGCAATGGGGCTAAACACGAGGGAGAAAGGGGTAAAGAAAATAATCCCTCAAGTGGAAATCTCCCCTTAAAGTACCCCGTGATTAAGAGTGATAGCGAGCCTGTAATTTTAAGAGGAACCGACCTTCGTCCGGGACATTTTTCTACCGAAAAATTTACAAAATTATCTTGCAGGAGGGTCTAGGGGGTGTTTATTTAAGCATGATGGAAGTTAGCGAGGAAACTAAGAAATATATTAATTAATAGACCAAAACAACGGACCATCTCCCCTTAACCTCCATAACTGGAGTAATCCAGCTAATATTTCTACCATTTGGGAAGGGTCAGCCAGGGAATGTATAGAAACTCCACCTTGGATCATTCCGGTGCCTCCTTCCTTCCTCCCTCTCCACTCCCCTCTCTCCTACATATGCCTAATATTCTAATCTCTTCTAAAGATGTATTTTCTACCCTCTCTGGGCTTAATACTAAGATGGCGTATGGTCCGGATGGTGTTCCTCCTGTTGTACTCAAAACTGTGCTTCCGTGCCGACTCCCTGCCTAGGCAAACTCTTTCGTCTCTGTCTATCCTCTAACGTCCTTCCTTCTTGCTGGAAGTTTGCTCACATTCAACCTGTCCTAAAGAAGGGTGACCGCTCTCAACCCTCCAACTATCGTCCAATTGCTCTCATCTCTTGTCTTTCGAAAGTTTTTGAAACTATTCTTGCTTCCAAATTTCTTAAGCATTTATCTTCTCATAATCTGCTCTCAGATCGCCAGTATGGCTTCCTTAAGGGTCGCTCTACTGGTGATCTTCTTTCATATCTTACTAACTCTTGGTCATCCTCCTTTCGGGACTTCGGTAAGACCTTTTCTATTGCACTAGACATATCGAAACCCTTCGATAGAGTCTGGCACAAATCTTTAATTTCTAAACTACCCTCCTTCGGTTTCTATCCCTCCATCTGTGCCTTTGTCTCTAATTAATTATCTTTCCGGCTATTCCATAGCTGCGGTTGTGGACGGCCATTGCTCACTAATTCCTCATCCTATCAACTCCGGTGTTCCTCAGGGCTTTGTCCTATCTCCTATTCTCTTGTTAATTTTCATAAATGATCTTCTCAACTGTACCTCCAGTCCCATCCATTCATACGCAGACGACTCTACCTTACACTACTCATTTAGTTTTCCAGAACGCCCGTCAGCAATCCCTCAAAGACAAACGTAATGAAGCCATAGAACACTTATCTTCTGATCTAACTACTATTTCCAATTGTGGCAGAGAAAACCTTGTTGCCTTTAATGCTTCCAAAACCCAATTTCTCCATCTATCTACCCGTCCGTCCGGAACTCCCAGAGGACTATCCCTTACACTTCAACAATACAAAAATCAATCCTTCATCTTCTCACAATATTCTCGGTGTCTCTTTTTCTTCAGCTCTCACTTGGAAAGACCATATTACCAGTCTTACTAAGGCAGCCTCCCAGAAGCTGGGTGTGCTCAACCGTCTCAAGGTGTTCTTTAATCCTGCACAGCTTCTTGCTCTGTACAGGGGCACAGTGCATCTTTGTATTGAGTATTGTTCACATGTGTGGGGAGGATCCTCCCACACTGCACTCCTAGACAAAGTAGAAAGGAAGGCCTTTCGTATCATTAACTCTCGTCCACTCACCGACTCTCTGCAATATCTCTCTCTTCGCCGCAATGTTGCATCTCTCTTGCTATTCTATCGCTACAACAATATAATCAGTGTTCCTCAGAGCTTTCTCAGTGTATACCACCTCCACCATACGTAGGGTACATGGAACCCGTCTTGCAACACAATCCCACCCTTACTCTGTGCAACTCTCCAACCCAAAAGTGAAACGTTATTCTTGGTCTTTCTTCTATTCAACTGCTGAGCTCTGGAACTCTCTCCTAGAATCAGTATTTCCCTCTTCCTATGACTTAAATTGCTTCAAACTCCGTGTGTCCAGGCATTTTGGCTCGAACGTCCCTTGATTTTGGCCCTGTCACTATTTCAACTCTGGGGTAGGCACTCGATACAGGCAGTTCTGCCTTTTGTCTCCCTCACTCACATAGAAAAACAATATTATGAGTATAGTATGGGTTTATTATGGGTTTATTATGGGTTTATTATGGGTTTATCATGGGTTTATTATGGGTTTATCATGGGTTTATTATGGGTTTATTATGGGTTTATTATGGGTTTATTATGGGTTTATTATGGGTTTATTATGGGTATATTATGGGTTTATTATGGGAATATTATGGGTTTATTATGGGAATATTATGGGTATATTATGGGTTTATTATGGGTTTATTATGGGTTTATTATGGGTTTATTATGGGAATATTATGGGTTTATTATGGGTATATTATGGGTTTATTATGGGAATATTATGGGTATATTATGGGTTTATTATGGGTTTATTATGGGTTTATTATGGGAATATTATGGGTTTATTATGGGTATATTATGGGTTTATTATGGGTTATTATGGGTATATTATGGGTTTATTATGGGTTTATTATGGGTTTATTATGGGTATATTATGGGTTTATTATGGGTTTATTATGGGTATATTATGGGTTTATTATGGGTTTATTATGGGTTTATTATGGGTATATTATGGGTTTATTATGGGTTTATTATGGGTATATTATGGGTTTATTATGGGTTTATTATGGGTATATTATGGGTTTATTATGGGAATATTATGGGTTTATTATGGGTATATTATGGGTTTATTATGGGTTTATTATGGGTATATTATGGGTATATTATGGGTTTATTATGGGTTTAGGATGGGTTTATTATGGGATTATTATGGGTTTATTTTAGGTTTATTATGGGTTTATTATGGGTATATTATGGGTTTATTATGGGTATATTATGGGTTTATTATGGGTTTATTATGGGTATATTATGGGTTTATTATGGGTTTATTATGGGTATATTATGGGTTTATTATGGGTATGGGTTTTATTATGGGTATATTATGGGTATATTATGGGTTTATTATGGGTTTATTATGGGTTTATTATGGGTATATTATGGGTTTATTATGGGTTTATTATGGGTTTATTATGGGTATATTATGGGTTTATTATGGGTTTATTATGGGTATATTATGGGTTTATTATGGGTTTATTATGGGTATATTATGGGTTTATTATGGGAATATTATGGGTTTATTATGGGTATATTATGGGTTTATTATGGGTTTATTATGGGTATATTATGGGTATATTATGGGTTTATTATGGGTATATTATGGGTATATTATGGGTTTATTATGGGAATATTATGGGTTTATTATGGGTTTATTATGGGTTTATTATGGGTATATTATGGGTTTATTATGGGTATATTATGGGTTTATTATGGGTTTATTATGGGTATATTATGGGTTTATTATGGGTTTATTATGGGTATATTATGGGTTTATTATGGGTTTATTATGGGTTTATTATGGGTATATTATGGGTATATTATGGGTTTATTATGGGTTTATTATGGGTTTATTATGGGTATATTATGGGTTTATTATGGGTTTATTATGGGTATATTATGGGTTTATTATGGGTTTATTATGGGTTTATTATGGGTATATTATGGGTATATTATGGGTTTATTATGGGTTTATTATGGGTATATTATGGGTTTATTATGGGTTTATTATGGGTTTAATATGGGTTTATTATGAGTTTATTATGGGTTTATTATGGGTTTATTATGGGTTTATTATGGGTATATTATGGGTTTATTATGGGTTTATTATGGGTTTATTATGGGTTTAATATGCGTTTATTATGGGTTTATTATGTGTATTGTATGTATGTAGATATATGAGTGTCAAGAGAGGGGAAACATGACCTGTGGCCTCAATATGTCGACTAAAGGTTCTCTACAGACAAGATAACCAAGAGAGCTGCAGTTATCTCCCCAGTACACAGACCACCTCATAGACTGTTACCAGCTAGGCCACTTAACCTGGACACTTGAACCAGTACACCACGACGAGAGAGAGAGAGAGAGAGAGAGAGAGAGAGAGAGAGAGAGAGAGAGAGAGAGAGAGAGAGAGAGAGAGAGAGAGAGAGAGAGATCCTTAAGGGTATGTTTATATTGTATTTTTGATGATATAATATATATATATATATATATATATATATATATATATATATATATATATATTGTATATGAAGTGCGGGAGAGGGTGCAACAGGGGAAGAGGGTTGTAGGAACGCTGAAAGCAGTAACAAGAAATAGGGTGGTCAGTATGGAAGTGAAGAAGTCCTTGCATGACAGTGTGGTAATCCCGACATTGACTTATGGGAACAAAGCATGGATGTTGGTGGAGAGACTCAAACCAAGAGTGAGAAGAGTGGAAATGAGTTACTTGAGAAGTGCGTGCGGAGTTACATGGAGGGATAGACAGACGAATGAGGTATTATGAGAGAGGTGTGGTGTGGATGTAGATGTGCTGGAAAGTGTGAAAAGGAACACCTTGAAATGGTTCGGCCATATGGAACGTATGGGAAGAGAGAGAATGACTAAGAGAGTGTACGAGAGCGAGGTGGAAGGACAGAGAGGGAGAGGTAAACCGAGTGAGAGGTGGAAGGATGGAGTTAAGAAGTATATGGGTGAAAGCGGTGCAGGATTGGAGGAGGGGCGTCATCTGACTGGGAGCAGAGGTGCATGGGGGCGTTTCGTTCGTGGCCACTGGCCACCCCTTCGGGAATCACTGTGTCCGGCAATTGATAATATATGTATATGTATATAGATATATATATTGTAATAATTCTTAAAATTACTGTTCTACTAGGGTAGGAATAATTCGACAGTAGTTTGAAAGTTTGTGTTTTATTTAGCAAACACCAAAGGAAATCATAATCCGCATAGCGACTGATTCTCTGTTCGGAATGGGTTCAAACTGAGGAGTTGAATACCTACGACTGCACAGCATAAATTGTACTTCAAAATTATTCCATTCCCATTACTACCTATCTTTATAATCGCTATTCAGAGTTTTGACCTACTTCGACTCCGAGCCAAAGGCACATCACTATCTTTACAATGGTTGACAATACTAGAAACTATTAGTTAATCAATATATCCTTAAATTACCTTAACAATATTAAAAACTATTATTCGGTCAACATGTCCTCGAATCACCTTAACAATATTAAAAACTGTTATTCAATCAAGAGGTCCTTAACCCATTGGCTGCGGCTATGTTTGGGCTATTTAGGGCATATTCAGGCACTCCTGAATGATAAATCAAGCATCTGCATTAAATGAACTGTATTCTGCCGAAAACTAGACGAAAATAGCTTCAAAATGAGACCAGAACGGGCCCCGTACGTGGTCTGGTTCACCCGCAACGGTGCCAGTGAAACGCGGGAAACCCGCTATTTGGTAGCACTCGCTCGCTTGGCTACTGTTGTGTGAGAGAGAGCGAGAGAGAGAGAGACCCGCGCGAGACACAGTCAACTTCAGTGGGCCGCTCGCTGCTCTGAGGAACGGAGGTGGGCCCCTCACGCTCCCGCCCACTGACACTCGATTTTTACAGGCTTTTAAAGCCTGGAAATTGCTGTAACTTGCCAGGACGTTCCAGAACGTCACCCGCAACGAAAGGTTTAAATCACCTTAACAATATTAGAAACTCTTGTTCATTCAACATGTCTTCGAATCACCTTAAGGGGAGATATCCACTTGAGGGACTTTTTTCGGGACCCCTTTCTCTCTCATGTCTAGCCCCATTGCTTTTGAGATTTTAAGATGTTGCCCCATTAGTTTGGCAATTTTAAGAAGTTTCACCCCATTTATGTCACTTTTAAGACCTTTCCTCCCATTTAGGTGTCGATTTTTTCCTGGCGAGCGATAGCGAGCCTGTAATTTAAGAGGAACCGGCCTTCGGCCGGGACATTTTTCTACCGAAAAATGTACAAATTTATCTTGAAAAGGGGTCAAGGGGGTGTAATTTCAAGCTTGATGGAAGTCTAGGAAACGCACTAAAAACCTCCCCTTAACCCCTACTGTGCCAGAGGGTATCACCATAAATGTACCCTCCAGTACCAGGCAATGTGGCAAAAATGGCTTCAGAGTCGAGAGAGAACACCCTTCCACCTCAAAAGTTGGAGGAATACTGACTCCGCTAGGCTGTGGGAGCTTGGAGCTTGGTGGGCACAGCTAACCGAAAAGTTAGCTGAGATATCCGATAATCAGCTAACTTAGAACGTTAGCTTTGATAACGCTAAATTGCTAAAGAAATTAGTGGAAGCTAACGATGACAGTTAACAGCTAACTTTTAGCATATGAATTTAGCATTGGTTTGATTTTTCCCTCTTAAACCCTGATACATATATTTTTTAATGATGTAAATATTCCCACTTCCCCTAGTATTGACATTCTCGGTGTAACATTAACTACTAACTTGAGCTGGACACATTATGTTAGAAGCATTGCTAAGAATACCTCTAAAAAACTGGGACTCCTGTACAGAGTTCGAGAATTCTTCACTGACGAGCAGTTGGCCGTGATATATAAAAGTCATGTGCGTTCTCAGATGGATTACTGTTCACCTCTGTGGGGTGGAAGTGGAGTGGTTGCATTGAGGCAGTTGGACAAAATTCAAAATAAAGCTATTAGATTAATCAATAACCCTGCAATCACACAGGACCTTCCTACATTATCCATACGAAGAAACGTTTGCATCCCTTGCATTATTCTACAGATATTTTCACAGCAATTGTTCCGAGGAACTTGCTTCAATTATGCCGCCTCTCCACATCTTTCCCCGTAGAACTAGGGCAGCTGAGAGCGCCCATGAATTTACACTTTCTCCTCCACAATGCAGAACTTCTGCTTATCAGAATTCATTTATCCCCAGAGCTACTACTCTTTGGAATTCACTTCCCTCGAATTGCTTTCCACAAACTTACAATCTACAAATGTTTAAATCCAGTTGTTACAAACATTTTATGGAGGATGCCTTTAGGCACATGGATCTTTTTGTTTTATCTGTGTTTTTCATTCCTCCGTTCATTATCTCTTAAAAAAAAAAAAAAAAAAACACAACCTAGAAAGCTAATACTATGATATGCATTAGGTTGTAGTTGTATCTTACTGCTTAGACACAGCTTTCCAAAACATAGGCTAGAAGAATCATAGAATGCCAAGATCAGATGATTAATGACTGTGCATGTGCATCCTGTTGTACATAAAGCAATAAATGAACGAATTAAATAAACATTAGCTTACAATCAAATGTATTTGCATACATTAATACAAGACTATTCAGTATTACTACTGTATCACAAAATGTACGGACACTGGTAAGGGGAGGTTTTTAGTTTGTTCCCTAGGCCTCCATCAACCTTAAAATTACACCCCCTCGAGTCCCTTTCAAGATAAATTTGTACATTTTTCGGTAGAAAAATGTCCCGGCTGAAAGCCGGTTCCTCTTAAATTACAGGCTCGCTATCGCTCGCCAGGATAAAATCGACACCTAAATGGCACAAATGGTCTTAAAATTGACAGCAATGGGGCGAAAGTTCTTAAAATCGCCAAAATAATGGGGCAAACGTCTTAAAATCTCAAAAGCAATGGGGCTAAACATGAGGGAGAAAGGGGCCAAGAATATAATCCCTCAAGTGGATATCTCCCCTTAAAGAAGGACTGAAACCTCCCATGCTCGGGGTTTGTAACTTGAGTCTGAAGGATTAACTTGAGTCCTGGGCTAAAATGACCCGATCTCGGGGTCCAAATAGGGGTTTTGAGGACGGCGAGTTCACTAGCGACATTTTCAACACCACCTGGGGTCATCTTCAAGGTCAAAAGGTCATATTTCAAGGCCAAATTAGTGAATTTTGGTAATTTTTTCCCGTTTTGTGTGTCTAACTCATAAGCGGTGAGAGATGGCTGGTTGTAATAAGAGACAAGTTTGTAGAGCTGTCAAAATTTGATATTTATTATCATATATCGTATTACATAAACCTTATATGCATATCACAACACTATGTCTATTACAACTATGTCTATGTCTATCACTAGTTGGAGAGCTATCGCTAGTTGGAGAGCTTTTCTTGCCTCCTGAGGCATCCCACAGCCCTTTTCTTTGTCACTTACATTGAGGACATGAGCTTTCAATATAATGTTAGCTAAAGTAGAACATGCAGCATCACTACTAGATACAGGGTGCAAAATGAAAGCTGCAACGCATTTTAGTCTTGTCATGCAAATTATAGGCATTATGTACCAAAAAGACGGTTGACATAGTCGGCACACTCAGTCCACCTCTATTCAAATTATCTAGGAACTCCGATGACACCTCGTTATCATCATCATCAATGATCTCCTCCATACTAGTGCTATCACCATATTATGAACAAGGTGTCCGGCCAAATAAACAACTGTATGCTTAAGGGGAGATTTTTAGTTCGTTCCCTAGAATTCTATCAATCTTAAAATTACACCCCCTAGACCCCCTTTCAAGATAAATTTGTACATTTTTCGGTAGAAAAATGTCCCGGCTGAAAGCCGGTTCCTCCTAAATTACAGGCTCGCTATCGCTCGCCAGGATAAAATCGACACCTGAATTGCACGAAAGGTCTTAATATGGGGTGAAAATTCTTAAAATCGCTAAACTAATGAGGCAAACGTTTTATAATATCAAAAGCAATGGGGCTAAACATGAGGGAGAAAGGGATCCAGAAAAAAATCCCTCAAGTGGAGACCTCCCCTTAAGGGTATCATCAGACCTCAAGAGTTCCTGAGTGTCTTGAGAAGTGATCTCGTCAATAAGTTGACTTCGCTCATCTGGATTTATGGAAGTAGTACAATTGTTGTCGCAATCAAGCACACGAGAACTAGATTCTGGCATAATGTCACGCTTAATTGAGTGTCTGCAAATTTGCAATGTTAGCTGCAGTCTTAATGTCAACTACGTCAATGTAGAAGTTTCCACCGCTTCTTTGCCTGGCTTGGCCGAGAAAAAAAAATCCAAGGCTTCATCCGCGAATATAGCAGGAAGAACGTAGGCCTAGTCAAAGTCTTTCTCTGCCTGAAGCAATTTGGCAGCATCCACATTGTTACGTGTGGACACAGTGAAGGCTTCAGCAGTTTGCTGAGTTAGCTTCAGCTTACGACCACCACCTCCTTGCCATGCGCAGGTAGATATAATTTGGCAGGCTTCCTCCAGCCTAGTGAAATTTGTACAGTCTGCTGTCCAAGGCTGTCTGGTTCGTCGCGCAGATGGATACCAAAATTCACTAATTTGACCTTGAAATATGACCTTTTGACCTTGAAGATGACCCCCGGTGGTGTTGAAAATGTCGCTAGTGAACTCGCCGTCCTCAAAACCCCCTATTTGGACCCCGAGATCGGGTCTCTATACCCTTTTAGAAGTCATTTTAGCCCAGGACTCAAGTTAATCCTTCAGACTCAATTTACAAACCCCGAGCATGGGAGGTTTCAGTCCTTCTTTAAAGGAGTCTATGGATAATAAATATCAAATTTTGACAGCTCTACAAACTTGTCTCTTATTACAATCAGCCATCTCTCACCGTTTATGAGTTAGACAAAAAACGGGCAAAAATTACCAAAATTCACTAATTTAATCACTAATTCACTGAGACGTTTTTACTATACGAACTTCTTATAATCTCAAAACAAATGAGGCTTAACACGAGGGTGAAAGGGGACCAGAAAACGGTCCATGTCCCCTGAAAAGAGGTGAGGTATAGGCCCACACACATATATACATACACATTATAAGGTATGGGATATACATACAGTACATACACACACACACACATTATAAGGTATGGGATATATATACAGTACATACACACACACACACATTATAAGGTATGGGATATATATACAGTACATACACACACACACACACACATTATAAGGGGAGATTTCCACTTGAGGGATTTTTTTCTGGATCCATTTCTATCTCATGTTTAGTCCCATTGCTTTTGATATTCTAAGACGTTCGCCCCATTAGTTTGGTGATTTTAAGAACTTTTGGCCCATTTCTGTCAATTTTAAGACCTTTCGTGCCATTTAGGTGACGATTTTATCCTGGCGAGCGATAGCGAGCCTGTAATTTAAGAGGAACCGGCCTTTGGCCGGGACATATTTCTACCGAAAAATGTACAATTTTATCTTGAAAGGGGGTCTAGGGGGTGTAATTTTAAGCTTGATGGAGGTCTAGGGAACAAACTAAAAGCCTGCCCTTAAGGGGAGGTATTTAGTGTGTTCCCTAGACCTCCATCAAGCTTAAAATTACACCCCCTTGAGTCCCTTTCAAGATAAATTTGTACATTTTTCGGTAGAAAAATTTCCCGGCCAAAGGCCGGTTCCTCTTAAATTACAGGCTCGCTATCGCTCGCCAGGATAAAATCGACACCTGAATTGCACGAAAGGTCTTAATATGGGGTGAAAGTTCTTAAAATCGCTAAACTAATGGGGCAAACGTTTTATAATATCAAAAGCAATGGGGCTAAACATGAGGGAGAAAGGGGTCCAGAAAACAATCCCTCAAGTGGAGATCTGCCCTTTAAGAGAGATGGTAGGCTGTATACACACCAGGGTGTCACACCAAAGCAGTGTCCATTATTTGTATTCTTTAATATTGTGTAGGCTATGACATTGTATAGATAACATTCTGATTTATAGTTCACATAATGTCTGTGTCATTGTATTCTAGTCGCTTGGCTCTGGTAGCGCTGGTTCGATCCCAGCTACCTACTGGTGAGGTCTCTGTCAAAAACATCCGGGCTGTGGAGGATAGGTGTGGGTGCGCCACCTCTGGGTTCCACCTGGTTCCTCGCCCACATCCTATCCCTTCTGAGGTATGTAGGCTCCCTTGTGGCAGCCAGAGTCAATCT
>CM064542.1:1131197-1251093 GCA_032716605.1 Paralithodes platypus | reverse complement strand
AAGTTACCCATTAACATTTTTATTTAACAAGTCATTGGAGACAGGTATAGTTCCAGAAGCTTGGAAGCTTGCAAACGTAGTTCCGATCTTCAAAAAAGGTGACAAATCAATAGCATCCAATTACCGTCCCATTAGTCTTACATCAATCATAGAAAAGCTACTAGAGTCAATTATTGCTAGTAAAATTAGAAACCACTTAGATACATTTAATTTAATAAATTCTTCTCGGCATGGATTCACTCAGTCTTGCCTTACTAATTTGCTTAGTTTTTTCTCAGAGGTATATGAAGCAGTAGATAATGACAAGTCATATGATATAATATATTTAGATTTCAGTAAAGCTTTCGACAGAGTCCCCCATGAGAGATTGATGAGAAAGGTTGAGGCGCATGGAATAGGTGGGGCGTTGTTGGGATGGATTAGGTCATGGCTAATTGGTAGGAAGCAGAGAGTCAGCATAAATGGTACGAAGTCAGAATGGGGAGCAGTCAAAAGTGGTGTCCCCCAGGGATCTGTATTAGGTCCTCTGTTGTTTGTTATATACAGTACATAAATGACCTTGATATAGGTATAACTAGTAGGATACCGGTAAGTAAATTTGCAGACGATACCAAAATGGGGAGAACAATTGATTCAGATAGAGATATAGAGTGCCTCCAAAGGGATCTAGATACCTTACACGAATGGTCAGTAAATTGGCAGATGAAGTTTAACATTGACAAATGCAAGGTATTAACCCTTGTCTAGCGGGGTGTTTTGGGCACATTTGGGCATATTCAGGCCCTCCTGCATGATAAATCAAGCATCTGCATGAAAAAAAAATGTTTAGCAAAAAACTAGGCGCTAAAAGCTTCAAAATGAGACCAGAACGAGCTACGTAGCACTCGTGGTTCTCTTGCAGTGATGCCACGAACATGGGAGTTTAGCATATATCGGTATATTTTTCCCAGCTATGCTCACTACTGGCTACACTGCCGGCCTCTCGAGAACACAGGGAACATGAGTTAATGGGCGGCGGTAAGCCCTGGGAGTCGGCTGTCTGGCCCGCTGCGCTCCCGGCCATTTGCACTCAATTTTAACCCTTTAAAAGCCTTAATAATGCTCCTAACTTGCTGCAAATTGGTGCACGACTTAAGTCGAGCGCCGCCAATAAGGGGTTAAAGATAGGGAAGATGCATACAAATGTTAAATATAAACTAGCTAATATGGAATTAGAAAACTCGAATTGTGAGAAAGATCTAGGTGTGTTTGTTAGCAATGATTTGAAGCCTAGACAAGTGTATAAGCGTTCGAAACAAGGCAAACAGGATTCTCGGGTTCATCTCTAGGAGTGTGAGTAACAGAACTGCTGATGTTATCTTAAAACTTTACTTGTCATTAGTGAGACCCCATATGGATTATGCTGTTCAATTTTGGTGTCCATATTACAGAATGGACATAGATTCATTGGAGAGAGTACAACGTAGAATGACAAAAAATGATCCATAATATTAGAAATCTTCCGTATAAAGAAAGGTTGAAGAAATTAGGCTTACATTCGTTAGAGAGACGCAGAGTTAGAGGGGATATGATAGAGGTGTTCAAGTGGGTTAGTGGGATTAACAAAGGGGACATGACAAATGTACTAAAGCTCAGTGATAGCGAAAGAACTCGTACCAATGGTTTCAAATTAGATAAATTTTGTTTCAGAAAAGATATAGGCAAATATTGGTTTGGTAACAGAGTTGTAGATGGGTGAAATGGACGATAATTATCGCGAATAGGCTCGCAGTGTTATTATACATAATTTATTAGGGAAAGTGAAGCTCTATGGAATCCTTATAATATACTCACATAGATTCCGTTGTGGTAGAATAGTTTTAATAAGTTTTGTAACTCGATTTTGTCGATATAAATAGTCCCGCAATCTTGAGAGCTCTGCTACGGACGTGTTCATGTTTACAAAAAGTGTTCGAAATGGAGTACACTCGCTACGGTAAAGTGTTATGTTCTACAAAGATGTTACTGTATGTCTAATATATGAACCCACAGTAGCTGGCATGCAACTTGCAAGGGCTAGTGTTGTATCCCACGTACTGGGTCTAGGGCACTCTAGGGTTAGGTTAGGTTAGGTTGTTGTTGTTGTTGTTGTTCCCCAGGCTGCCTGGCCGAACAGCCCCAAGGTCTCGAGCAAGGCCAAGGCCATAAACGAGCGCCCCCACAAAACCCTCCCTGCTTACCGCTAAAGCCCGGGTGACCGAAGCCACTCCAAGGCAGGGAGCTAAGGAGGGTGCGAAACGCCCGGGAAACCAAAGCCCCACCCAAGGCCCTGTGCCCCTCAGCAATTATGAAGGGAAAGTTGAGGGGCAAGGCAAAAATGTGACGCTTTGGCTCCCAATCTGCCAACTTCTAGGTTGGCAGTAGGGAGGTCAATCCACAGAAAAGACGCCGTCACTTGAGATCTAGAAGATATATAAGTAAAAGGAACAGTCAGAGTAAGCTATGGGTATGGCAGAGATCGCTCAGTTCTCACTCTGATAGACCAGCCCATCACCACTGGTTAGGTTAGGTTGTTTGGTTAGGTTAATATACTAGATCTCGGAAACAAGATTCGTAGTTGCGGTAGTATTCACATCTAAACTATAGTTAACTATCAAAACTATTCTTCCACAGTGGAATCTATGTGAGTATATTATAAGGATTCCATAGAGCTTCACTTTCCCTAATAAATTATGTATAATAACGCTGCGAGTCTTTTCAAAAAAATTACCGAATGGACTACCAAGTGCTATAGTGGGATTAAAAACGATAGGGAGCTTTAAGATAAAATTGAATAAGCATATGGACGAGAAGGGTTGGGTGTGAAGGGGGATCAGCAGGGTTGGGCCAATCAGCGCTCTGCAGACTCCCGTAATCCTGCGTTAATCTCTAACCGTTTTGGTAAGATGATCCTCAGGGTATTAGAGTGTTGAGCCTATAATTGGGCTTTGTAATTGGGGTTGTGTGGGACAGGGATCTGCCTTGCTTAGGCCAATCGGCTTTCTGCAGACTCCCATTTTCTTATGTTCTTATGTTAAGTTCAATTAAAATAAAATTACTAGAATACACCAAACCACTAACATATGTAGCTTCACTCATACCTTATAAAACAAAACTACTGTATGTGGAATGGGTAGTCTCGAGTCAAATTAAACCAAAAATGAAATTGACTAGAGCCCTCAAAACCCCGAACATACCGATGATACCGGTATATGTTTCATTCATACTACGAACCTTGCAAACAAACCAAAAATTGTACAATTAGTCTATAGCCTACAGACGCAGAAAAACAAGCACACATGCCGTTATATTATAGCAATGTCATACATATTATACACAAAGTAGTGTTTACAAGTAGGCCTACACGTAATTGAATAATAACCCGTTCGCTCGCGGCTCGTTTGTCAATGTTCTGGGCGAACCTTCTGATGGGCGAACCTTCCGCAAATGTAGGGGGCGAGCTTTCCGGTTCCCGTCGCGTCATATGAGACGGACAGGATTAACTGGCCGTGGGACAAATTGGGATGGATGTAGATTCCGGGCGTAGGGTCGTCATGTTTACATAGGGCGATCGCCGCGGTTAACTTCGCGTCTATTTTTCGGTTATTTGCCCCCTGCTGGCAATATATATGATGATGACAATATGTCATGGGGGGGGTGAGGGGGGGGGGGGGGGGGCAAAGCTCCCTTTCAACATATTATTGTTGTTGTTGTTCCCTAAGCTGCCTGGCCGAACAGCCCCGAGTCCCTGAGGAAGGCCATGGCCACGATCGGGCTTTCCCAAAAAGCTCTCATTGAGTGTAGATTGTGTTGTTGGCGTAAGTGGTTGTGTTAAATGCAGTCTTCTATGATGTGTTTAATGGTATGGGGTGCTGTGTTACATCCCGGGCAGGCATCGACAACGGAGTCATCCAGTCTCTTCTGATAGCTCAGGAGAGCTGGATGGTGTCCGCATCTCAGCCTGGCCAGGTGGACTCTGTCCTCGCGAGGAAGGGAGGATTCGGAAGGATGGATTTCGGGAGGTCGTGCTTGCAGCTGTGTGTTGTCTGTGAGTGAGTGGATGGATCGATGAGAGATATGAGTATGGATGTGCTTCTGGAAGTTGGTTCGGGGTGGGCAGGGAGGGAGAGAGGACAATAATTGTGTGTTATTATTATTATTGTATATATTATTGTAATAACCAAAGGCAGTCAAAATAGACGGGAACATAATGGCAAAGGTCCGACGCCAGTACGCGTAGTGTAAACAAGGCTGGCGGACCGGCGGTACGCGGCACGCCTGAACTCTACATTCTACCCGACAAATTTGGAAATAGCCTAGGCCCTAAAGCGGTCAAATTAAGACGCGTAATGGTCGTTGGCGATAGAGTGAATAGAGATCACTGCGAAAGGTTGCTTGAATTTAACAAAATTTTAGCATAGGCTAGTAGCGAGAGCTCACTGATATGAAGAGTTGGGCATGTGGCTTTGTGCACAAGGTTAGGCTCTTATTCTAGTAGGCTATAGCCAGGCAGCAACCGAAAATTAATAAAACTGGGTTAGCCTAGGTTGAATTGTTGATTTAGCCTAGGTCTAAATTTCGGAAAACAAAATTGGTCAAATTAGATATAGCCTAGCCTAGCCTAATTAGATCGTCGCCAAACTCTCAAATTGGCGCGCGCTACTGTAAAACATTTTCATTAAATTTTATTGTTGATGCATAGCCTAGCCTAAATAGGACCTAATTATAAACATTAAATTAAACACAAAAATAATAATACAATTTATCAAAGGTTAGCCTAACATACTGTACCTTGATAGTTTGGAGACCCAATGTATCCCTCCCGGCCTAAGGTCCCTCAATATAACAGCTTTGGCTAAGTTCTCCTTAATGTCACAGATCTGTTGACATATTTCTGGCCCCAACTGTACAGTGTAGGGCAGCAGGTTGTTGTACACCACCCTCTTCTGTGGCAGGAAGCCCAGGTCCCCTTCATCCACTACAGCAGGAGGACCACCTTCACACATCTCCACGTCCTGTTCCTCCATTTTAACATCATTTTGGTTGGTTTTGGAGTGACTGTCCTCCATAACTGTTGTTGATAATACAATGTTAATGTTGTTTGTGGTTCACCATAGTGTTAATGCTGCGCCACATATGATGACTATTATCTACACCCAAATCGTAGAACTTTCACGTAGCGTTACACATAACATGGCTCGCTACATTAATGTTCATAAGCCGCTAACAGCCACGGATCTAGCGGAACTTGCGATTTGTAACCCTGCGAGGAAGGGAGTTAGCGCCGAATATAGGAGAAAATTGTGGGCTAGAAATAAATAAGAATAAGAGTAACATTATAATATGGAATATGAAAGAACAGCCAGAGACAATAGAGGGGTGAAAGTAACTGAAACAATAAAGTATTTAGGACTTAAATTGGAAAATATAAGAAATATATTTAATTCCCGTTCTTGCTGATCTCCCATGTTCTGTCTCTCTCTCTCCTTCCTTCTTTCCTACTGGCGTCTTTCCATTCTTTTGTAACTTTTGTATGTGTTTAGCTGCAATCACCACGGCTAATCTGGGGATCCGCCGTTATTGAGCTCGTCCTGGAATCTTTACGACTCTTTACAGGCACTAGCTCAGAGAAGAGTGTTGAGAGGGGAGAAGGGGTGTTGGAGAGAGAGGAAGGTGTTGGAGTGGCTTTGTTATGTGTGTTTAGTCTGTATACGTCGTCAGGATGTCCCCTGACTGGGTGCAAGCATATGAAACATGCTAGGACGTACTACCACACCCACTAAATGTCTGCCGTGGCGGGCCGGGATTCAATCCCTGGTCTTGCAGATTCACACGCGAGCGTGCTTCTTCATGATCTTTCAGTTTTCTTTCCTCCTCTCGTCGCTGTTGACTCGAGTGTTGCCCTTTCTCTCATATCTTATAGATCGAGGATGCCAAACCTCACTCTGGATAGGACAAGCCCTCACCCATGACAAAGTAGGCCTACATAGGGATATTATGATTGAATAAATGTAGAAATGACTTAGAATTTGTAGAATTTCACAAGAAAATTAGCCTACCATAAGTAATAACCGTAGGAAATTACTTAAATGGTTTAAATAACCCACGGAAATAACCTATAGCTGTATAATCCTCAGGAATTACATAAAACTTTAAAATATATAATGGGATAAACATTTGTCTTACCCCTTTATAACAACCTAAAACACAAAACAAATAGGCCTAACCTCATTACTAGTAACCTGTATAAATGCCCTAGCTAAGTATCAACGCTAATCCGTAAAAAATGGCTGAAAACTAAAAAATAACCCTTTCAAAATGACTAAAATTCCAATATAAACCTCAGAAATGGTCCTAAAACTCTGTAATTAACACTAAAATGGCCCTTAATCTCTATATTAAACGCTAGAAATTGCCCAAATCTCTGGAATATCGCCAGAATGCAAGACGCTAGATGTCGCTCAGTAGAAAGAAATGTCTCCAGATCTAGCGGTAAGCCGCTATACTGGCAACACTGCTATCGTGATGACATTGTTTCCACAATGATTGCAGCCATTAGAGACCCTTTACGCAACAGACACTCGGCACTTGACAGACTAACCTTAATTGCAGACATTTATACATCAATACTGATGATACAAAATAAACTACTCATTTCAAAATTATATCCGATTTATGTATAGGGTCTCTCTTGCGCAACATGCATCTCGGCTGTTAGGGAGATGACTTCCTTTTTTTCTTCTATTGAGTTCGGTCGTGTTATCGAAACGGCCCTTGTATCGGCGGTAAATCGCTCGGAGTAAAGTGATACGAGAAACCGTGATATTTCGAAACAAACATGTTTATTGATATATATAAGTCCTACAACTCTCCTTCTCCTAGAGTATGAGTTGGATGGTTGTTATGTGTATTTAAGTCAAAGAACAAATTAAATGGGTCGGAAGCTAAACATTTATGTTCAAATGCTACTCCCTCAAGTCTGAATTATGCAATGAATGACATTATGGGTGGATATTATGATAAATAATAATACATGTAGGCTATAGGAGTGGGAGCAACTTAATTACAGGCCACCCAGTCAATCTTCAAGAAGTTGATATGGAAATAAATAGTCTGGCTGGGTGGAAATGGATTAGAGGTCAGGTCACATGGTATGGTTATAATAATAATAATTAATCTTTAATGCGCCGAGCGTGGGCGCGAACCCGGGCCTTCTGGGTGGAAGTCCGAGACGCTAGTCACTACACCAAGCGAGCCGCTTCAATTGCTGCCTGAAAATTGGAATTTAGAGCTGAAATTCTTCACCATAGTTAGATGGTGCAGTTTATTTATTTATTTTATTTTATTTTTTTCTTAAGGGTTGAGGTGGATATTAGATCATGCTCAAAAGAAAATTTGACCGTAACATACTCTGCATGCAGCCCCAAGCACATACGCTGCATCTATATGCACCCTCCATGTACTATATATCCATTGTAGATCAAGCTTAATAATTATCTTACACCTCTCAGTAATGAAGAAAAAAAAAGTCATAGTTAATATAACTACAACAGCTTCATATAAAATTAGCAACTGACAACTCATACAACTCTAGAGTTCCTCATATTGTATGCAATCCACTAGTGTGTAACAAAATCCCCACAACTTTCCCCACTGTTTGTTTTGTAGATGTTTAGGTGACAATCACCACGGTCGATCTGGGGATCCGCCGCTGATGAGCTCGTCCTGGAATCTTTACGACTGAATCTTACGATTCTGTACAGGACTGAACATGCCATTTTTATCGGCAATAGCTCAGAGAAGAGTGTTGAGAGGGGAGAAGGGGTGTTGGAGAGAGAGGAAGGTGTTGGAGTGGCTTTGTTATGTGTGTTTTGTCTGTATACGTCATCAGAATGTCCCCTGACTGGGTGCAAGCATGTGAAACATGCTAGGACGTACTACCGCACCCACTAAATGTCCACCGTGGCAGGGATTCGATCCCGGGTCTTTCAGATTCACATGCGAGCGTGCTCACCACTTGACCACCACGGCCATACTGACCTAAAATTTGTTGGGTATAAGTTGTGCAGACCAGTGTTCTGGCAACTTTTGTCACTATACAATGCTGCAAGATAACTAATCTGCACGGACCATTGTTCTGGCAACTTTTGTTACTATACAATTCTTCCTTGCTATCTTTAGGTTAAGGGGATAGGGCAGGAAGCTCCAAGTCTATTTATCTCTGCACTGACCAGTGTTCTCACAGATGGATTTAGATCAGGAGATTGGATAGAGCTAGACATTGTTAGACTGCACTGACCAGTGTTCTGGCAGATCAAGTTACACCTCGAGATTGGCAGCTACTCCGATCCCACCCTGTCTGCCTTCCTCTGGTTTCGCTTACCTAGTCACAAGTATATCATCATTGTCAGGGCTGAGACATCTGGAGGCAAGAAGGGCATGGGAGTTAGGATGTCTATTTAAAGGTCTTGAGGTCAATTCCCGCAGCACGGGCACAGCCTGGGTGGTTGAGCTGAGAGCAAGAAGGGTCTGGGCGCTCGCTTTCAAATTTGGCACCGGATGAGGCCAGGCGAGGCTCGCTTCTTCTCCTTTGCTTCTCGGGGCTGTGGCGTGTCTTCTCTGTCTGGTAGTGCGTCTTGGATTTGGGGTGTTGTCTTCGTACTTCTTCGGGTTGTGGGGGTTATCTCTTGAAAGGTGTTTGTTCTAATTTCTCTGTATTCTGGTGCTTCTTCCCATTTCGTGGGTTTCCCGTTTTCTGCTCTCCTTTCCTTCTTTCTTTCTTGGTGTCGTCTTCCCGTTCTCTTTGGTTTCCCATTTTTATTTCTCTCTTCTTTCTTGTTGTTTCTTATCTCTTTCTTCACACTGCGTTCTTGTCTGGTTTCTTCTCTCCTCTCGCTTTCTCGTATTTCAGCAGGCATCGCCAAATCCTCTACCAGCCCGTGGTCATCCCCAGTGGTCCTCGTCAAGAAGAAAGATGGCTCCCTGTGCCTCAACGAGTCACCATTAAGGACGCCACTCCCATGCCCAGGACGGATTACTCCGTATTCGGTACGAAATGGTTTTCGACTCTCGACCTACAATCCGGGAACTGGCAGATACCTGTCCAAGAAGACCATCAATCCAAGACTGCCTTTTCCACCAGGAGAGAGAAACTATACAAGTTCAACGTTCTTTCCTTTGGGTTATGTAACGGACTCACTACCTTCTCCAGACTGATGGAGTTGGTTCTACAAGGACTCACCTGAAGGTGTCCTTGTAGAACCAACTCCTATGCAACTCCAGCTGCATTCTATAGCCGCCGGAATGAATCTCAAACCCTCTAAGTGCACTTTAGGCCATAAATCAGTGACCTTCCTAGGGCACATAATCTTGGGTGACGGCATCACCCTCGATCACAAAAAGCTAAGTATCATTGCGGGTATCCCTCCACCTCAAGACGTAAATGGAGTCAGGGCGTTCCTTGTCCTTGCGTCATACTACAAGCGCTTCGTCGAGATATTTTCCACGATCGCCAAACCTCTAACCAACAGAAGAAGAGTTCAAGTGGATCACAGAATGCCTGGACGCCTTCCAATGCCTCAAAAATGAACTAGTTTCCGCACATATCGTCTCCTTCCCCTGACTACAGCCAGACTTTTCACCTCTCACCACCGTGTCCCTGGTCACCCTCCACACCTCCTTGAAGCAAACCCACATCTTCCTTACTCCTCACTCTTCTATACAGCTTAGTGTCATCCGCATACAGGTATATCTCACTTCCATTAGTTATAACTTCAGGTAAGTCGTTGATAAATATAACGAACAGCAGTGGTCCCAACACAGATCCCAGAGGTACCCCACTTGTAATTTCCCTCCACCCCGAGCCTATTCCATTCACCAGTACCCTCTGTCTCCGATCTTTCACACATTTCTCACATTTCTCCATTTCACACATTTCTCCCCTATATTATAGCTTCTAACTTTCTCTATTAACCTTTTATGTGGGACCTTATCGAAGGCCTTCATAAAATCGCAATATACCACGTCTATTACATCACCATCTTCTAGAATTTGCATCCAATCATCTACCACCTTAATTAGCTGTAGTACCGTCGACCTCCCCGGCAAGAATCTGAACGGTCTCCCACTGAAAAGTTGGTTTGACTTCATATGCTCCATTATTCCTTCTCTAATTACCGTTTCCATTAGTTTACACACAACACTTGTCAAACTGACTGGTCTATAATTCCCTGGGTCATTTCTCTTTCCCTTCTTAAATATAGCTGTTATGTTCGCCTCTCTCCAGTCCATCGGGATTTGTCCTGTATTAAACGATACCTCAAATAAAAAAAATTAATGGCTCTACTAACATCTCACCTCCTTCCTTTATGATTCTTGGATGTATCCCATCCGGTCCCGGGGACTTACTTCTGTTCATTTTTTCTATAGCCCTTCTTATTCTAGCATGGGAAAACTCTATTAGTTCTAGTGACTCTTAAGAGAACCCTCACCTTCTCCTTCTGCGTGGGTTCAGCACGCATGGGTCGTCTCCTACACGAAGCAGTCCGCAGCCATGGATCAAAAAATGCCATCCGAGAAGAAGCAGCAGCGACATAAATCATCCAACGCCAAGAAAAAAACAGAGGCAACCGAGGACCACCAGCGATAAGGGCCGAATACAGCGAGGACCGAGGACAGCCATGAACATAAATGTAGATCCGACAAGAACCAAAAATATTATTAAAGAGCGTTCCGTGAGTTCTAAAATAACAAATTTAAAGGTTTTCTATGCAAACGCTCGTAGCATACGCAATACATTTTCAGATTTAGAGGAGCTAGTGTTTACAGAAAATTATGATGTGATTGGCATAACAGAATCTTGGCTCAATACAGAAGATAGAGACTTTTTAGCAGAGTATTCACTTCCCGGTTATGTAATGTTTGAGAAAAGCCGAATAAATCGAAATGGAGGTGGCGTTTTACTTTATATCAAAGAAAGTCTTAACCCTACCCTCTTGTCAAAACCTCAAATTGTGAACGTCGCCACATCTTTTGTGCTAATAAAGAATAATAAAGGTACAAAAATAATACTTGCATTAATATACAGACCTCCAGCTCAATCAGTGCAAACTGACCGAGAAATTTACGAACAAATTGCAGATGTAAGTAACTCACAAGATACCGTAATTTTTGGCGACTTTAATTTACCTGTGACCAAGTGGGGCGATACTCTTACTTCACACTCCGGACATGACTTGTATACGAACTTGCAAGAGAGTTCGCTTTATCAATTTGTTCGAACGCCGACCCGTGGTAATAACGTTCTTGACATTGTACTTGCAACAAAAGAAGAATTAATAGAGAATTTGAATGTTGGTGATGAATTCAGTAACAGCGACCATCGTACGATAACTTTCACTTTAAAGTTTACTAGTAACGAACCAAATAGTAGCATCGAAGAAGTCCCTAATTTCAAGAAAGCAAAGTTCCATAAACTTAGAGCTATGTTTAAAGAAACTGACTGGAGCTTTTTAATTAACAATAACGACATAAATACATCTTGGACGTTATTCGAAACCACTTACCTAAAAGCAGTGCAAGACTGCATACCATCGAAAATACGGCGTCCAGGCCATAATAATAAGCCCAAATGGTGGAATAAAGATATTTCAAACTGCCTGCTTGCTAAAAAATTTGCTAATGATAGATTAAAATCCTCACAAAATGACGAAGAACGGGTGAAATTTGTAGAGCTACGACGCAAAGCCAAACAGTTAATTAAGCAAAGTAAAAAGACCTTAGAGTTACATATTGCGAATCAAAGTACAGTAAAACAAACCCGAAAGAATTCTATAGTTATATCAGAAAGAAAAAAGTAGTTACTTCAACTGTTGGACCGTTAGTCGATGAAAATGGAGAATACACCAAAGACGAAGTACAAATGAGTAATGCCCTCAATACCTTCTTTGCATCAGTTTTTACAACAGAAGACCTCAGTGATATCCCTACACCATCGCCGATTCAGATTGATGATTCAGATGTTCTAAGCAATATCACCGTTACAGAGAGAGAAGTATTGAATTGTTTAGATAAACTCAAGGTAAATAAAATGCCTGGACCTGATACAACCTCGCCTAGAGTTATAAAGGAAGCTAAGGATGAGCTCTCCAAACCACTGACATTACTATTCAATAAATCCTTGCAGTCTGGAACTATGCCTGATCAGTGGAAGCTAGCCAACGTAACACCGATATTCAAAAAAGGCAGCAAATCCCTACCCAGTAACTATCGTCCAATTAGCTTAACCTCAGTTGTATGTAAAATGCTAGAAACGGTCATACGAGACAGACTCGTAAATCACTTAGAGGAAAATAACATACTTAAAGATACTCAACACGGCTTTCGTAAAAAAACGTTCCGGTTTAACAAACCTCTTGGACTTCTTCCACGATATCCTCAACCTCTACGATGAGAGTAAAGCTGTAGATATTATATACCTTGATTTTCAAAAGGCCTTTGACAAAGTTCCCCACAAACGTTTACTGCTAAAACTAAAAGCGCATGGAATACAAGACGGTGTGTTGAAATGGATAGAAAATTGGCTCAGCAACAGAAAGCAAAGAGTAGTCATAAACGGTAAGGCATCTAAATGGACCAATGTAAGTAGCGGGGTACCCCAGGGATCGGTACTAGGACCAATTCTCTTTCTAATTTACATCAACGACATAGATGAGGGTCTCACCTGTACAATCTCAAAATTTGCTGACGATACAAAAATTGCAAATAGCGTACTCTCAAAAGAACAAGTTGATGATATGCAACACAATCTAGATAAATTGTCATGTTGGGCCCAAATTTGGCAAATGAGTTTCAATGCGGATAAATGTAAAGTACTACATATCGGATACCTAAATGAGAAAGCAAACTATTCGATGAATGGCACTCAGCTTAAGAATGTAAACAGAGAAACCGATCTGGGAGTAACAATATCGAGTAACCTAAAACCGAGTCAACAATGTTCAGAAGTTGTTAAGAAGACAAACAAAATAATTGGCTTTATAGGCAGGTCATTTGAGCATAAATCCAAAGAAGTTATCCTAACCCTTTACAATTCCTTAGTCCGCCCTCTTCTGGAATACTGCGTTCAATCATGGTGCCCTTATTACCAAAAAGATATAAACAAGCTAGAACGAGTTCAACGTAGAGTTACCAAAATGATACCTAGCCTAACCATACGAAGAGCGTCTTAGAGAATTAAATCTATTTCCTTTAACCCAGCGCAGATTAAGAGGTGACTTAATTCAAGTGTTCAAAATCATCAAAGGCATCGACAATATGGACTGTAGTAAGTACTTCAGTGTCGACCAATCTAATTACACACGGGGAAACGGTTGCAAAATTATTGGTAAATCTTTTAACTCACACGAATCTAAGAATTTCTTCTTCAATCGAGTTGTCAACTTGTGGAATGGGCTTCCCCGAAACGTTATAGACTGCATCACCATTGATTCATTTAAACTCCGCCTAGACAAATATCTCGCATCAAACCCGCGACTGACTGCGTTTGTAAATGAATAACTTTATTTTATCCCCCCCTCAGTTACTAACCCATCTGTCCCTTACTAACTTCCTAATCCTGCCACGGACATTAGTTCCAGGGCAGTAATTCCCTTTCCAATGTTCCCTTACCCACTCTAAACCACTGTTTGGACACTTGATCCTCAGTGTTTAGGAGGACAAGCAACCTAGAAGGGTCACTAGATCTGTTGTTGCTTGATTTCCTTTGTACTCTCTCCAGTCCATCGGGATTTGTCCTGTATTAAACGATACCTCAAATAACATTTTCAACGGCTCTACTAACATCTCCCCTCCTTCCTTTATGATTCTTGGGTGTATCCCATCCGGTCCCGGGGACTTACTTCCGTTCATTTTTTCTATAGCCCTTCTTATTCTAGCATGGGAAAAGTCTATTAGTTCTAGTGCCGGTGTCTGTTTGATGGGAATAGTAGGCACTGCATCATCCGACTCCACTGTTAGTACCCCCCCAAAGTATTTCCCCAGCACCTCTGCTTTCTCCTTATTAGTCCGACGATGATTTTATTCTAGCCTTCTAAACCAATATGGCCACTTGTAAGGCTAGGAGACCAAGGATGGGAAGCGGAGATACAAGGGTAGGTCAGTTATAATTCATGGAACACATGTATGGCTTGTAGATAGGATCGGAGCGGTGCAAAGGTAAAGGTAGGGGAGTCACAGCAACTCGGGAAGGGAATGGTTCTGAAGATAACGCAAACATTCATATCTAAAGTTACAGCAGGTGCACAATATATGGGGTATTGTAAGAACTGTTTGACATTGCTGGCAATAGGGAGGTAGAGTTCTAGGTAGAGACATTAGGTAACCATGTATTAGCCTAGTATGGCCAAGACGAAGCCTGGTAAGCACAACCTGGTCAGTACGAGCAGTGGAGGGAGGAGTCGTCCAGGGAAATACGTGATCCTTGAATGAACGGAGATGTATAGTGAAGGAGACTATTCCACTCCTCACACCACGCACTTAGACTTAAGTACCGGAAAGACGTCAGTTAGACGCATGAGAGAGTCGCTAGGAGCGCCCCGCCTCGCTCTCTTGGCCAGAGTATCCGCTCTTTCGTTCCCACTAATACCTACGTGGGCAGGGACCCAGCAGAACGAGATGGTACGGCCCATGAGCAGGAGGACATGAATCAAGCTGGCAATGTGTCTAACAAGGGGGTCACGGGGTGCATAGCATTGTAGTGCCTGCAGGGCACTTGAGTAACTGCATATGACAATGTGAGGAACGTTGCACGGGAGATCACCAATCATGTCCAATGCACCCTGTATAGCTAATAATTCAGCAGTGAACACTGAGGAATACGGATGGAGCGTGCTCTGATGTGATCCATATTCAGACACTGCAGCGCAACCCACTAAGCCATCCTCCTTGGAACCATCTGTATAAATGAAAACAGCAGGACGGTGACAGAGCAGATGGTTCAGGGCCAGAGTGCGCAATACGTGCGTGTCAGTGAACTTGCCGGTCAAAGTCAGGTGAAAGAAATAAGGGAGTTTGAAAGTAATCTTGATAAAGCATGGGGAAGACAAGATTTGAAGTTTGATTATAAAACAAAAATACAGAATAGTAAAAATTGTTGCGTCTGCTACCGCCGCCGCCAACACCGTGAACGACCGCAGGAGTGCAAGTACTGGTACTGAGCTGGATACACAGGCCTAGTTTGCCTTTTCCAGAGAATCTACTGTAAGAAACTGTAAGAAATGACCGCGCAAATGACGCTTGTCACGGTAAAGAATCATGGCTTTAGTCTTTTCAAGGGAGAGCTGGAATCCCGTCTTGGAAGCCCACCTGTGAATGGCAGAATATAAAGGAAAGGACTGATAAGTACTGATAGGGTTAATAAAAGAAGGTTACTGAAACAATACATATAATAATGTGCATGACTGAAAAAATATATATTAAAATATATTTAGTTCATTAAAGCAATAATAAAATTAAACTATTTCATATAATATAGGAATAATATTTATAAATAGAATATATACTTTGATAGCGTACAGTTGGCCAAATAACTCATGTCTCGGCACTAAGTGTGATTCAATAATTGGTATCAGCAATAGCTAAACATGATTTATTCATTTCAAGTGAACACATTTCTACACTTACCCACCCTATCCAACATCTGACAGACATTAATACAGTACAGAGCGAGCCAAACGTAACGACAGCCGAGACATGACTTATTAGCGTTACCGTACAATATAATATTTAACACTTAACTCTTTGAAAATTATGATGCATTTTGACATTTATTCTGGCTATCATTAGACGATTTTATTCAGTTCAAGAAGGATCTGTGAACATTAGAAGGGTAAAGACATATCTCGATTAACCCTGTGACTTCTATAGACCCTTCCTATTCTGAATAAAATCATCTACAGTACTAATAGCCAAGACACAGAAAAGAAATGCGTATCGGATCTTGAAAGGGATAAATTAATATAAACTTAAAATAGTAAACAGAATGAATACAAACCCCCTGAGAGGAGGAACACTTTATTGACAACGTTTCTCTTATAGCTTCATCAAGCTTCATGAGTTTCTGCTGGGTCGCGGTCGCGGTAGGACGTTCCAGGTGCCCGGCGCAATCTGTGGCTTTATTTGGGGGAACTTCAGTCGGTCCCGGTGATTGTCTGCCGCGTCGGTGGTTCAGCGGCCTCTCCCCCCGGCTTCATCCCCTTCCACCATGCTACCCTGCCCTGCCTTCGTCATCCTCTGATCATCCGTCTGTGCCGACTTCACTCTGCGCCATCTTGACTCCTTTCTGGTTGGTGGGGGCCGGCGATTACGTGGACCTGTGACACGTGGCTTGCCCGCTGGAGGGACGCGGCACCCACGGCGGTCGGCTCTGGTATCGGCAAATCCTCGGCTTTCTTTGGGGTTCCATAATGGGCCCCACCTTTCAGTCGGTACCGCCTTCAGCTTCTGGGGTTTGTGTCGGCCCCTCCGTCCTCGCCTCTTCACTTCACCACGCGTCTTCCTCCTGCCGGGTGCCATCGTTATCACTTCATCTTCCCTTCCATCCTCAAGTCCTGGGAGTGTTGTTGCCCTTCTGCAGCCCCTCCTGGGTCCCTGATGTTTGAGCCTCCTTACTGGGAGGCCGCTGTGCTTTGACCACACTGCGTCAGGGTTAATAGGGATCTGCCCTCAAAACCCTTAAATCGAGAATCAAGATCAAGATCAAGCTACATTAACCTGATAAAGCTGTTATTTTTAAACATCATTCTTAACACCAATAACACCACAAATGAAATTAATGAAAGCATTTGCTTCTCCCAGAATTGGAACCCAGGATATCACATACAGAACTTACACGCTCTAACCATTACACCATCAAGACAGAAATGTGTTCCTCCTCACATGGGGCTTATATAAATCTTACACTTAACTCTACAAGAACATCAACACAGTGCCATTACTAAAGTAGAGGGCTGCCGTTGTGGTTAAGGCCCCATCAATTACCCCTTCCATTCCTGTAATCATTAGGCTATCATAGTGCAGTGGGGTTAATGTACATGCTTATATTAACATCCAGTGTTGGAGAATGAATATATATCATGAGCTTGTGCTATTGTCGACATAAGTCATGTTACAGCTGCTCGGCAGAGAATCGTGAATTGTGTTGGTAACATTGCTGCACACCCCCGCCCCAACTCCTTCCTTTATATTATATACCTTTATTACTTATTATATACAGTAATGCCACAGAGCTTAGTATGGTTGGTAGAGCATTGTCCTACAAACCAAGAGGTGGACGGATGGAGGGTGAGGGGTGGTGGTGGTGGAGGTGGGATGGAGGGTGAGGGGTGGTGGTGGTGGAGGTGGGATGGAGGGTGGTGGATGGATGGAGGGTGGTGATGGAGGGATGGAGGGTGGTGGTGGTGGTGGTGGTGGTGGTGGTGGGATGGAGGGTGAGGGGCGGGCGGATGGAGGGTGAGGGGCGGTCGAGGTGGAGGGATGGAGGGTGGTGGTGGTGATGGAGGGATGGAGGGTGGTGGTGGTGGTGGTGGAGGGATGGAGGGTGGTGGTGGAGGGATGGAGGGTGGTGGTGGTGGTGGTGGTGGAGGGATGGAGGGTGGTGGTGGTGGTGGAGGGATGGAGGGTGGTGGTGGTGGTGAAGGGATGGAGGGTGGTGGTGGAGGGATGAAGGGTGGTGGTGGTGGTGGTGGATGGTGTGGACTAACAATATGTGGTAACTGTACACTGAAGGGTCCCGTCATGCTCCAGCCGTAGCACAATTAAGCCGCGGTCGTTGCCATGTATGTACTGTATGTATATACTCAGGCACATACCCCTAGCTGAGGGTGGTCGACTCAAGACAGAGCCCGAACAGGAACAACATAACATAAAAACAAAATATAAATTCACACACATCTACGTCGGCCAGGAGAAGACGCAGAGACCAGGGATCACTAGGGGCCTCCAGCACTCCCCCAGCCCCATAACATACAGAATGGGTTGAGGTGGACTCTGCCCCCCTCACAGTATAAGGCCTAACTAGAGTTTTACCCCACAATTTTGGCCCCGACACCATCGATAGAGAGAGTTTTTGTTTTTGGGTGAGCATGGTCGGCAGACCAATTATACGCCTGAGTGACTATACAACCAACTGAAGTACCCCACCCTCCCTCCCTAACCTACCTCTGGACCAGGGAGTACAGTCGGCCTAATAAGTCATGTCTCCCCACCAAGTATATTTAGATCAATAATTGAGATCAGCACTGTCTAAAACTTGATTTATTCATTTCGAGTGAGATATGCAAACATGTTCCTACACTTACCCACCCTATTCATCGTCTGGCAAATATTAACACCTTTGGGGCGGGTATTTTGGCCTGAAATGACCTTCATTCCCTGCTCATTTTCATGCACAAGCAAGAGCCAAAGCGTAATACAATGATATATCCGTGAAAGTACAACACCTGAATCATCTCTGTACAACGTCTGGTAGTCTTGCAACGATCTTGCAAAGGGAGGCCAAAATCGCTAAAAATTAGCGGTTATGAGCTATTATGAGCCCAGACACCGTGGGCTCCGGATGAGCCCCCCCCCCCCGCTGCTTGCAAGAGACTCCCAGGCCCACATTATAGGCAGAAATCGGTGCCCGTCATGTGACAAGAGACTCCCAGGCCACATTATAGGCAGAAATCGGTGCCCGTCAGGTGACAGGCACCGTCGGGAAATGGTTAATACAGCACAGAGCAAGCCATATGTAATGACAGTTGAGACATGACTTATTAACACCACTGCACAGGCTGGTAAAACTACATCAATAACAAATATATTGCAGGCCAACAAAGCATTACCGTACATTATTAATAATTATAAAATATTAGATACATATTATATTTTGTAAAGACTTGGCCATTTTCCAGAACATTACTGTATTGGAATGTAAGGCACAGACCTGCAGGCCTATCCCCAGCATCATTGTTGCTGGTTCATGTTGGAATGGGAAAACAACGGAAATGTCAAAATTGGATAAAAATATATACTTAAAAGAACACCCCCTAAAATTATTTATAAATAAAAATGTGCCTGAGGATATAGATAGATAGATATAAATATAACTATATATATATATATATATATATATATATATATATATATATATATACAGTATATACATATACAGTATATAGCTCACATGTATTTGTGAGATATACTAGATATATATATTGTATATCGTAAAGCTTGCAAGAAAAATTAAGCGCTGGAACACGAAGCTTTGGTCTATTCTCTCAGAACACCTGGAGAGAATACTGTAGACCAAAGCTCTGTCTTCCAGGGTTTCATTTTACCTGCAAATTATACTAAGTAATTTGATCACACGCATTTGTGATTTAACTTACATATATAAGTATATAATTATATTTATATATATATATATATATACAAGGTGTTTCAAAAATACCTTTCATACATTTCAGAATTAATAGACTTAGCAATAATACATATACTTTACTATATGGGTAACCTAGATGTGTGTGCATTTGTGTTTTGTCTGTGTTCGTTGTTTTATGCTGTGTTTTGTGTTTTCCCTGTTCTTGCTCTGTCTTGAGTCGCCCCCCCCCCCCAAAAAAAAAAGTGTGGATTGGGCCTGAGTAAATAGATAGATAGATATTACGGTTTTGGAAATATCTCATTAGTAGAATTTACCAGAACGTCCTGAACTTCCCAAATTGACTAATTCCTTGAACATGACGAGAGTGCGTTGTTATGTGTGCGACTAATTTGCTTGGGAAACAGATCAACTTGCTCATGTAGTGATGTACACCCTATGTGGTGGTTTTGTGTTCGTTTAGTTCAACATTTTATTTTGCTAAAGCGTTATTTCCACAAAGCGATTTTGATAAGTTTTATTGCCTTTACATTGTGTCATTGTGTTTTGGTTTATATATTTACCGGGATATTACACATTTACCGGGATATTACACATTTACCGGGATATTACACATTTACCGGGATATTACACATTTACCGGGATATTACACATTTACCGGGATATTACACATTTACCGGATATTACACATTTACCGGGATATTACACATTTACCGGGATATTACACATTTACCGGGATATTACACATTTACCGGGATATTACACATTTACCGGGATATTACACATTTACCGGGATATTACACATTTACCGGGATATTGCACATTTACCGGGATATTACACATTTTAGTTTAAACAGGAGTCTCAGGGATGAAAACAATCAGTAGATACCCATCACCTCAATTACTTTATTTAGTACATGGGCAGCAGAAAACCCACATGCAACAACAACGAGGGGACATCAGGAACGCTTTTCAATTAATGTTTGGGCCGGTATTCTTGGTGACCATCTAATCGGACCTTTTCTGCTACCACAACGACTTACAGGCAATGTGTACACCAGCTTTCTTCAGGATGACTTACCCGAACTACTTGAACATGTGCCTCTCAGAACACGTAGACAAATGTGGTTCACGCATGATGGGGCTCCAGCTCACTTTGCACAAGGTACAAGGGATTTCATAAATGTTATGTACCCTGATAAGTAGATAGGCCGTAGTGGTCCCATCCTCTGGCCACCTAGATCACCGGAAATAACTCCACTTGGGCACACTGGAAGAGGTCTATATCTATCTATATACTTGGCTCAACCCCCATTTTTCCTCTTAAAAAAAAAAAAAACAAAAAAAAAAAAAAAAATGGGAGTGGGGGGGGCAAGGTGTATGCTACACAAATCAACACCCGTCAACAACTGTGGCAACGAGTTCAAGAAGCTTGCAGAGAAGTAGGAGACACACCAGGGATATTTGAACGTGTACGACAGTCTCTTATACGCCGAGCCCAAGCCTGTATCAACGAGGGAGGGAGAAACTTCCAGCACCTATTGTAAATAGGCCTACTGTAAAATACATTGATGTCAAAATTATGACAAAATAAAGTACAGGTAATTGAGGCGATGGTAATCTACTTATCGTTTTCATCCCCTTGACTTTCCGGGGGTTTTTTTCTTCTATGTGAGTACGGGAGACAAAAGGCAGAACTGCCTGTATCGAGTGCCTCCCCCATAGTTGAAAGAGTGACAGGGCTAAAATCAAGGGACTTTCTTCCTGGGTTTTTTTTCTTCTATGTGAGTACGGGAGACAAAAGGCAGAACTGCCTGTATCGAGTGCCTCCCCCATAGTTGAAAGAGTGACAGGGCTAAAATCAAGGGACGTTCGAGCCAAAATGCCTGGACACACAGAATTTGAAGCAATTTAAGTCATATGAAGAGGGATAGAATGATTCTAGGAGAGAGTTCCAGAGCTCAGTAGTTGAATAGAATTGTTGTGTGTAATATCCCGGTAGATAAGAGATGCATCCACAACCGTCACATAGTAAAGTATAGTATTATTGCTAGGTCTATTCTTTCTGAAATTTATGAAAGGTATTTTTGAAACACCCTGTATACATATATTTATTTAATATTTTATTATTTTTAACATATTTCTTAACACCAATAACCCCCAAAATATATAAAACTATTGTTGTTGTTGTTGATGATGTTGAATGTTGTTGATCTCAAGTTAAAGCTGTTCTGGTTGTGTTGGGAAGGAAGAACCCAAGGAGACCACCACCTGTTGGGAAGATAACACATATATATTATTATTATTATTATTATTATTATTATTATTATTATTATTATTATCTGTGAGGGAGAGGGGGATGAGGTAACACATATTAATTAAAATGTAAAACTTGCAAACTAAACAAACCAAAATTGGGACAAGGACAATATAAAGTCAAATTAAATTATCAAAATCGCCATGTTGAAACAACGCTTACTAAAATGAAAATTATTAAATAAATAAAAGAACACAATCCACCACATAGGGTGTACATTACTACATGAGCAAGTTAATCTGTTATTATTATTATTATTATTATTATTATTATTATTATTATTATCTGTGAGAGAGAGGGGTAGGAAGATGGAGAGAGATTGTGTAGTAGTGTACAAGCGTTGGGAGATAGAGGAATGACTACAGTATAGATCAGGCAAGAGAAGTGGTAATAAACAGGAATGAATGGAGAATGCTTGTGAATAGATGAGTGATAATGCGGTGGTTTGGGAGAGCGGGGATCGGGCGCCAGTTGGACTAGATAATAGTCCGTCAGGCGCCTGGCCCGGAGAGCCGGTACTAGTAATGAAGGGTACGCCTGGATCAGTTGTCACCTAATTCTTCTTTTGTTAAATTAAGGGGGGATGGTTAACTTTTTGGGCAATTTTTCCATGTATTCATTATTTTTCTAGTTTCCTCCCTAGACCTCCATCAAATCTAAATAAAACATCCATTAGATCCCCCTTCTTGATTAATTTGCATATTTTTGGGTAGAAAAATGTCCCGGCCAAAGGCCGATTCTTCCAACATTACAGGCTCACTATCGTTCGCCAGGGGAAAAATTGACACCTAAATGGCACGAAAGGTCTTAAAATTGACAACGAAATGGGGCGAAAGGTGTTAAAATCGCCAAACTAATGGGCCGAACGTCTTATAATCTCAAAACTAGTGGGGCTAAACATTAGGGAGAAGGGGGTCCAGAAAAACAGTCTGCCTCCCCTTAAGTCTTTCAGTGTTGGGATAAGTTTAGTCACTCTCCTCTGTACTCTTGCCATCTTGTCAATGTCCTTCTTTAGATATGGTGACCAGAACTGCACACCATACTTCAAGTTTACAGACCAAGTTCTCATGTGTGTAGATAACGGAGAGAGAGAGAGATATACTGTATATATATATATATAAATATATATAATTATATATATACAGTTCAGTCCCGTATAAAGCGAGTTCAAACCGTGCGAATTTTGATTAGTGCGAGCAATGAAAATATCTAAACAAAATTATCAACCACTGCGAATACGATCTTTTATTGCGAGTCGGGTGGCAATATGGGTTAAATCCGGGGAGTTTTCTATTAGTGCTACCTAAATTTGTACAGTGCGATAAATTTCCCGCCTGACTCGTGGCATCACTGGTGTTTGAGCAGCTTGGGCATGGAGGGAGGCTGGTCAGTCAGACATTTTTTACCCCGTACTGTGTGACGCTATCTCACATTCTCGGGTTTGTGATTATATCAAGTGTAAAATTTAAGGCAAGGAAAGGTCTATTTTTTTTTTTTTTTTTTTTTTTTTTCTATATTCCAACTTACTCCCTCTCGGGCATAGGCTGAGAGCCTTAACATTCACCGCTGTACAATGAACAGTGAAGCCCGTGAGGTCTTGTTCCAGTCTAGGGAGTGAGACATGTGAAACACGTAGAGTACAACGAGCACCTGCCATCTTGCCTTCACATGAGGCACGGTGCTCACTCATGGCCCGAAACGACCCTATCTCTGAAGCCACCTCGTTCCCGTGCTTCACTGTCTCACCCCCTACACTGGGACTCTCACTCTTACACATACACACAACGCCACCTGTTGAGCAGATAACTCACCAGGCATTGCACCCCTATAGCATATTTTGAATATGGGAATATTCATACAGTGCTATTTAATCAGGGAACAATGAGGGTATTTTATTGACGTTTCGGTGGGCTTGTGGTAATGCACTGATACTAGGTACAGCACAAATTCCATCCCAATAATATCTTCCCATTGATACATCAGGATTTGAACCCGGGACCTTTGGATTACTAGGCCAGTGGCAAGACCACTCCACCACACCTCCCCTATTTACCATTGATATGCTATATTTATCATTAACATTTGTTCTTGGTATGTTTGTGGTCAGTATGGAAGTGAAGAAGTCCTTGCATGACAGTGTGGTAATCCCGACACTGACTTACGGAAGCGAAGCATGGACGTTGGTTGAGAGACTCAGACCAAGAGTGAGAGCAGTGAAAATGAATTACTTAAGGAGTGCGTGCGGAGTTACATGGAGGGATAGACAGACTAATGAGGAAGTAAGAAGGAGGTGTGGTGTGGAGGTAGATGTGCTGGAAAGTGTGAAAAGGAACAACTTGAGATGGTTCGGCCATATGGAATGTATGGAAAGCGAGAGAATGACTAAGAGGGTGTACGAGAGCGAGGTGGAGGGACAGAGAGGGAGAGGTAGACCGAATGAGAGGTGGAAGGATGCAGTGAGGAAGTACATGAACGAAGGCGGTGCTGGTTGGGGGGAGGGGCGTCGACTGACTGGGGACAGAGGTGCATGGGGGTCGTTCGTTCGTGGCCACCCCTTCGGGGATCACGGCGTCAGGCAATAGATAGATAGATAGATGTTTGTGTAAGTATAAATAACGATATAAGGAAAGATATGTGTGCTAAATGGAGGACCGATCGACCAATTACGTTTTATCCCATAAGATATGTTGTTCACATAGTGCGAATTCACATAGTGTGACGCACTGTATCGACCAATTTCTCGCACTATGCGGGACCGAGCTGTATGTGTGTGTGTATATATATATATATATATATATATATATATATATATATATATATATATATATATATATATAGTATATATATACACACTGGCCACAGATCTTACGATCCTTGCAAGGTGGCCAGGACTTAATCCTAGTAGAGATAGCAACCCTAAGAGAAAGTGGACGGAAAGGATAGCAAAGATGAAGGATCTCTCCCCACCCTCTGGCAATTTCCCATACATGAAACAGTTAGAAGTGATTAACCTTGCAGGGCTTGGAAGGAAATTATGTTCTTTTGTGTCGTCCCAGTTTTGGTTTGCTTATTTTGAAAGTTTTACAATTTAATGCATACTGTACCTTCACCTCTTATTATTGTCTATTATTGTTCTGCTCTCTTCGTCTGACTGTTAGACATAGATACTACTAGTTAGATAGATACTGATAAATAAAGCTACTACTAACCAATGAATAAGGCTGCCACTAGGATCAGATAGATAGATAATATAGATACTGTTAGACAGATATAGATACTGATAGATAAAGCTACTACTAACCAATGGATAAGGCTGCCACTAGGAACAGATAGATAGATAATATAGATACTGTTAGATAGATATAGATACTGATAGATAAAGCTACTACTAACCAATGGATAAGGCTGCCACTAGGAACAGATATAGATAATATAGATACTGTTAGACATAGATACTGATAGACAGATATAGATACTGATAGATAAAGCTACTACTAACCAATGGATAAGGCTGCCACTAGGAACAGATAGATAGATAATATAGATACTGTTAGACATAGATACTGTTAGATATAGATACCGATAGATAAAGCTACTACTAACCAATGGATAAGGCTGCCACTAGGAACAGATAGATAGATAATATAGATACTGTTAGGCATAGATACTACTAAATAGATACTGCTAAATAAAGATACTGCTAGATAAAGCTACTACTGTACTAACCAATAAGTAAGGCCGCCACTAGGAACATAGGTACAGCACAGTATATGTCCAGAAGGTAACCAAATGTCACTGTTCCAACTATCGCTCCAATTCTTGCCGCGAACAGCGTCACCGCCAAAGCTGTTGACCTGAAAGTAATAAAGACAATATATAATAGTAAATATATATTAACACTTTCGCTGCAGGCATATTTATGCTATATCAGGGCTCATTCCGGCACTCCTGGATGATTGAGCAAGTGTATGAATAAAAATTAAATGTATTCAGTCAAAAACTAGAAGAAAATGGCTTTCAAATGACACCGGAATGATCTTCGTAGCGCGCGTGCTTCACCCGCAGCGCTACCATAGACATTCGCTAAAATGAGCGATTATCGCTACTGTCGCGCTTCATTTGCCTTTGGCAGCACTGTATATCTAGCGAGAGTATGGCTCATACTCCTCAGTGTCCCGGCCGGCTGGCTGGAGGATGTAAGGGGGCCTAACGCGCTCCAGCTCATTCGCACTTGTCTCTACAGGCTTTAACCCTCCTAGCCCGGGCAGCATGTTAAAATGACACCGCGGCAGATGGGTAGGAACCCGGGAGCATGTTAAAATCCGTAAGCTTGAAAGCCTATTCAGCTTGGTCTGAACGCCGTGCGTCCGACGTATGTAAACAAAGCCGATCGTTGCGTCACCGCACCTCCAAAAACAATAAGGAGACGTCGGATCAATGTTATTGTTGTGACGTCAGACGAAATTAGTGTCTGAAAAGCTCCGATATTGTCAACATCGTGGTAAAATTCGCTCCACTGAAATCGTCATCACAACTGAACCAGTTGACTCACAGAGCTCTACTCAACCTCAGTCTACAGATTGAAAACCGCACTACGTTTATAGATGCGTGGGAAATTTCTAGCAGTTAAAATAAACAAAAATACGGTAGCCTAGGTACTTACTTACTTTTGATACTTTTGATGTGTTCGCCACTCTTCTAGCGGCACCAAGGAACGTGGCGCCCCTCGTTATGGGTGGTGATTTTGGTGTAGTAGACTGTTTGAAGCGACAGCTCGCTCCCTCGCGAGGATGGGCTTGTCTGGTACTTTTTGCAGTTCGACATCGAGGGCTCTCTTGAAGTTGTCTAACGAGACATCCCTCATGTCTCTTACTCGCCGTGGGAGTTTGTTGAAGAGACGTGGGCCTCTGTGTGATAACCAGCCCTCTCGCAGAGCCCATAGCACCCCTGTTATTCATCCGGGGATTTCGCATTCCCAGCCTCTCCTATCACTGAATTTCATGACTATCGGAGTATGTAGGTTTGGTACTAAACCCTCTGTGATTTTCCACGTGTATATTATTAGGTAACGTTCTCTTCTACGTTCCAGCGAGTACGGATTCAGTGCTCTTAAACGCTCCCAGTAGTGTAGATGTTTTATCGAACTTGTATGCGAAGTGAAATTTCTTTGTACACTCTCTAAGTCATTTATTTCACATGCTTTGTATGGGGATATTAATACGCTACAGTATTCAAGCCGCGGTAGCACTAGAGATTTGAAGAGCGTTATCATAGGTAATTCACCGCGTAGAATCCAACCCGTTAGACGTTTCGCAGCCGCAACTTTGACCTGGTTATGTACTTTGAAACCCATATTTTCAGACATTAATACCCCAAGGTCTTTCACACTGTCTTTCCGTTCTATTATGTGGTTAGATTCTGTTAAGTAATTTGTAATTTCTTTAACGCCATTATTATCTCCGAGAAAATCCGGCTGGCTGCCGAGTTTTATATCACGCGTGGTTAAAATAGGCTAGTTTCCCCCGGCGAGTGGTGGCCTGAGGGCTCTCCAGGACTGTGTCTCTGTGGTGGAGCCTGTGTTCAGGCTTACTGTGTGTTTTGCGGCGGGATGGCTATACCAGTTTAACTAGGTGTT
Source organism: Paralithodes platypus (assembly GCA_032716605.1). Taxonomy (NCBI): domain Eukaryota; kingdom Metazoa; phylum Arthropoda; class Malacostraca; order Decapoda; family Lithodidae; genus Paralithodes; species Paralithodes platypus. The sequence goes on along the minus strand of CM064542.1, from coordinate 1,223,706 downwards.
CATGCGGACATCGGTTGAGTATAGTTTTTCCCGGTTTTTGCAAAGCCATTGAAAAACTAGGCTGTTTTGTTTGTTTGGTCTTTCCACCCCGGCGATCTTTTGCAAAGAAGTGGGGATAGGAACAATTGGGGTTAACATTTAAATTACTTTCACACCCGGCGGTTGAACCTTGGGGAGGTGGGATTAACGGATTTGCAATTCGGTATAGTTAGCCAGACAATTGAGGGATACAATTGGGTATCGCGGCCTTCAAAATACGGCGATCTATGAAGGCTTCGAGAGAAGTCAGATCTAAAAAAGTTTAAGATAGGCTTACCCCTTTTTAACTGCGATATAATAAGGAGGCCGGCGTCTTAATATGGGTTTCCGGTGGACAAAAAACCACTGGGAAGACTGTGTCATTTATAAAAGATATGCTCGTCTTTATATCATGTCAGAGGATATGCTTAAATCTTTTGGACTAGTAAACATATTCTAAAATCTTTACATAGGAACCTACAGGGTTGTTGTTGTTGTTGTTGTTGTTCCCTAAGCTGCCTGGCCGAACAGCCCCGAGTCCCTGAGAAAGGCCATGGCCATGATCGGGCTTTCCCACAGAGCTCTCATTGAGTGTAGATTGTGTTGTTGGCGTAAGTGGTTGTGTGAAATGCAGTCTTCTATGATGTGTTTAATGGTATGGGGTGCTGTGTTACATCCCGGGCAGGCGTCGACAACGGAGTCATCCAGTCTCTTCTGATAGCTCAGGAGAGCTGGATGGTGTCCGCATCTCAGCCTGGCCAGGTGGACTCTGTCCTCGCGAGGAAGGGAGGATTCGGAAGGATGGATTTCGGGAGGTCGTGCATGCAGCTGCGTGTTGTCTGCGAGTGAGTGGATGGATCGGTGAGAGATATGAGTATGGATGTGCTTCTGGAAGTTGGTTCGAGGTGGGCAGGGAGGGAGAGAGGACAATAATTGTGTGTGATACCGTGTGCTGGGTGTTGTTTTGATATTTCTTGGTGTCTGTGGGTGTGTTGCCATGTAGTTTAGTGGGTGGTCTTGGTTCGTGGAGGCTGCTGCCAGGAATTGAGTGCCTCTCATGTCCAGATGGTCTTTGACTTTGAGGATTTTGGTTTCTTGATGTAGGTGATCTGTGGGTGAAGTAGCTGTGCAGCCTGTAATGATCTTCAGGGCTTTGTTTTGAATAGTCTGTAAGGTTTTATGATGTGTTTCAGCTAGGTTAGAAGCCCAGGCTGGGCTACCTACCTACAGGGTAACAAGAGGTAATAGTGGTGTATTACGTCTTGTTGCCCGGCGGTTCATTAACACTTGTGTTAGAACATTTTGGGGTAACCTTATGAGCATTAAAGGTACATATATATCTTGAAGGGGGATCTGGGGGGTGTTTTTTAAAGGTTGATAGAGGTCAAGGGAGCACACTAAAAAAATTATATCTATCTATATGCTCAGGCCCAATCCCCATTTTGGGGGTAGCCGACTCAAGACAGAGCAAGAACAGGGAAAACAACATAAAACAACAAACAAACACAGATAAAAACAAATAAATATAATACCACAAAACAAGAAACACACTAATATGGTTCTTAACACCAATAACTCCAATGAAATGAAAGCATATGTTCCTCCGGGGATTCCAACCCAGGACACCACATACAGAACTGAGGATAGAGATCATATACCTGAGGTGCGTGGGTAAGAGTTCGGCCCCCAGACAGCAGAGTGCATTAACCTAACAAGTGCGCATGGGGGTAATTAGAAACGTCCCCCTGTGCTGACGTATTTGAGGTGTTTCCGTCACTAAAATATTCATTGTGCCATTAATAGCATTAATACTTATCCATATGTGCCTATTATGGGTTGATTATAAAGGTATTAACCTGAAACAACAATAAAACGAGTGAAAACAGCGTTTGGATGGTCAAAATCGGAGATACTGTATAGCCCGCGAGTTGTATAATGTATGGGTGAGGCAAGCTGCTTTCCCGCCAATTTCCCCCAAGGCCACTGAGACACAGTCGATCGATACTCTCTCTCTCTCTCTTGCATTCGCTTGCTATCAGTGATGACCACACCCTCCAACCGGATTTCTAATGTTAGCACGAAAATATACCTCAGAATAAGGGAATAACAGGGAAAATAGGTGATAACTGAAGGAGAGGAGGAAAGTGGGGAAGGAGGGGAGGTAGAGGACTGAGATTTTGCATGGCCCAGGGGCCAATTTTTTTTTTTTTTTTTTTTTTTTTCCGATGTCAAAAGTTGATTTTCTTTTTCACTCACTCTTAAGAGTCTCCCCGCAGTCCGCCGGGGGAACTCTTAAGAGTCTCCCCGCAGTTCCCGGGTTAAGGGGGGTCACCTGCTTTGGGTTATTTCTGTCCTTTTCTCTCTTTCTCTGGCTTGTATCCATTCGGCCCCATTCAGCCAACTATTTTAAGACGTTTATTCCCATCTAGGTGTCGATTTTTTCCTGGCGAGCGATAGCGAGCCAGCATTATATGAGGAAATCCGGCTTCGCCGGAGAAATTTTTCTATCGAAAAATGTACAAATTTAGCCTGCTGTCAAACAAAAATTAAAAATATGCTGGCTCGCTACCGCTCACCAGTAAAAAATTGACACCTGGATGGGGATAAACGTCTTAAAACAGTAGGCTGAATGGGGCCAAATGGATACAAGCCAGAGAAAGAGAGAAAAGGACCGAACAAAAACAGGTCACCCCCCTTAAATCTCCTGGTAGAGACGGCATACAATCATATAACGTTAAAGAATATATTAACCCCTTCAGACTCATATGACGCAGAGGTTGCCAGATTAGCAATAAGAAATAGATTACTCTCACTCTTATAATTACCTCTCCAAAATTAGTTTTCTGCCCACAGCTAACTCAAAGACAACTGCAGAGGTTGAAGTAACTAAACTAAAGGTTTCTAAATACCCCTGATGGTAACAAAGGCTTTAAAGTATCCCCAATAGGCTCAACACAGCTAACTCAAAGACACTGCAGAGGTTGAAGTAACTAAACTAAAGGTTTATAAATACCCCTGATGGTAACAAAGGCTTTAAAGTATCCCCAATAGGCTCAACACAGCTAACTCAAAGACAACTGCAGAGGTTGAAGTAACTAAACTAAAGGTTTATAAATACCCCTGATGGTAACAAAGGCTTTAAAGTATCCCCAATAGGCTCAACACAGCTAACTCAAAGACAACTGCAGAGGTTGAAGTACCTAAACTAAAGGTTTCTAAATACCCCTGATGGTAACAAAGGCTTTAAAGTATCCCCAATAGGCTCAACACAGCTAACTCAAAGACAACTGCAGAGGTTGAAGTAACTAAACTAAAAGTTTATAAATACCCCTGATGGTAACAAAGGCTTTCAAGTATCCCCAATAGGCTCAACACAGCTAACTCAAAGACAACTGCAGAGGTTGAAGTAACTAAACTAAAGGTTTCTAAATACCCCTGATGGTAACAAAGGCTTTAAAGTATCCCCAATAGGCTCAACACAGCTAACTCAAAGACAACTGCAGAGGTTGAAGTAACTAAACTAAAGGTTTCTAAATACCCCTGATGGTAACAAAGGCTTTAAAGTATCCCCAATAGGCTCAACACAGCTAACTCAAAGACAACTGCAGAGGTTGAAGTACCTAAACTAAAGGTTTCTAAATACCCCTGATGGTAACAAAGGCTTTAAAGTATCCCCAATAGGCTCAACACAGCTAACTCAAAGACAACTGCAGAGGTTGAAGTAACTAAACTAAAAGTTTATAAATACCCCTGATGGTAACAAAGGCTTTAAAGTATCCCCAATAGGCTCAACACAGCTAACTCAAAGTCAACTGCAGAGGTTGAAGTAACTAAACTAAAGGTTTCCAAATACCCCTGATGGTAACAAAGGCTTTCAAGTATCCCCAATAGGCTCAACACAGCTAACTCAAAGACAACTGCAGAGGTTGAAGTAACTAAACTAAAGGTTTCTAAATACCCCTGATGGTAACAAAGGCTTTAAAGTATCCCCAATAGGCTCAACACAGCTAACTCAAAGACAACTGCAGAGGTTGAAGTAACTAAACTAAAGGTTTCTAAATACCCCTGATGGTAACACAGGCTTTAAAGTATCCCCAATAGGCTCAACACAGCTAACTCAAAGACAACTGCAGAGGTTGAAGTAACTAAACTAAAAGTTTATAAATACCCCTGATGGTAACAAAGGCTTTAAAGTATCCCCAATAGGCTCAACACAGCTAACTCAAAGACAACTGCAGAGGTTGAAGTAACTAAACTAAAAGTTTATAAATACCCCTGATGGTAACAAAGGCTTTAAAGTATCCCCAATAGGCTCAACACAGCTAACTCAAAGTCAACTGCAGAGGTTGAAGTAACTAAACTAAAGGTTTCCAAATACCCCTGATGGTAACAAAGGCTTTCAAGTATCCCCAATAGGCTCAACACAGCTAACTCAAAGACAACTGCAGAGGTTGAAGTAACTAAACTAAAGGTTTCTAAATACCCCTGATGGTAACAAAGGCTTTAAAGTATCCCCAATAGGCTCAACACAGCTAACTCAAAGACAACTGCAGAGGTTGAAGTAACTAAACTAAAGGTTTCCAAATACCCCTGATGGTAACAAAGGCTTTAAAGTATCCCCAATAGGCTCAACACAGCTAACTCAAAGACAACTGCAGAGGTTGAAGTAACTAAACTAAAGGTTTCTAAATACCCCTGATGGTAACAAAGGCTTTAAAGTATCCCCAATAGGCTCAACACAGCTAACTCAAAGACAACTGCAGAGGTTGAAGTAACTAAACTAAAGGTTTCTAAATACCCCTGATGGTAACAAAGGCTTTAAAGTATCCCCAATAGGCTCAACACAGCTAACTCAAAGACAACTGCAGAGGTTGAAGTAACTAAACTAAAGGTTTCTAAATACCCCTGATGGTAACAAAGGCTTTAAAGTATCCCCAATAGGCTCAACACAGCTAACTCAAAGACAACTGCAGAGGTTGAAGTAACTAAACTAAAGGTTTCCAAATACCCCTGATGGTAACAAAGGCTTTAAAGTATCCCCAATAGGCTCAACACAGCTAACTCAAAGACAACTGCAGAGGTTGAAGTAACTAAACTAAAGGTTTCTAAATACCCCTGATGGTAACAAAGGCTTTAAAGTATCCCCAATAGGCTCAACACAGCTAACTCAAAGACAACTGCAGAGGTTGAAGTAACTAAACTAAAGGTTTCTAAATACCCCTGATGGTAACAAAGGCTTTAAAGTATCCCCAATAGGCTCAACACAGCTAACTCAAAGACAACTGCAGAGGTTGAAGTAACTAAACTAAAGGTTTCTAAATACCCCTGATGGTAACAAAGGCTTTAAAGTATCCCCAATAGGCTCAACACAGCTAACTCAAAGACAACTGCAGAGGTTGAAGTAACTAAACTAAAGGTTTCTAAATACCCCTGATGGTAACAAAGGCTTTAAAGTATCCCCAATAGGCTCAACACAGCTAACTCAAAGACAACTGCAGAGGTTGAAGTAACTAAACTAAAGGTTTCCAAATACCCCTGATGGTAACAAAGGCTTTAAAGTATCCCCAATAGGCTCAACACAGCTAACTCAAAGACAACTGCAGAGGTTGAAGTAACTAAACTAAAGGTTTCTAAATACCCCTGATGGTAACAAAGGCTTTAAAGTATCCCCAATAGGCTCAACACAGCTAACTCAAAGACAACTGCAGAGGTTGAAGTAACTAACTAAAGGTTTCTAAATACCCCTGATGGTAACAAAGGCTTTAAAGTATCCCCAATAGGCTCAACACAGCTAACTCAAAGACAACTGCAGAGGTTGAAGTAACTAAACTAAAGGTTTCTAAATACCCCTGATGGTAACAAAGGCTTTAAAGTATCCCCAATAGGCTCAACACAGCTAACTCAAAGACAACTGCAGAGGTTGAAGTAACTAAACTAAAGGTTTCTAAATACCCTTGATGGTAACAAAGGCTTTAAAGTATCCCCAATAGGCTCAACACAGCTAACTCAAAGACAACTGCAGAGGTTGAAGTAACTAAACTAAAGGTTTCTAAATACCCCTGATGGTAACACAGGCTTTAAAGTATCCCTAATAGGCTCAACACAGCTAACTCAAAGACAACTGCAGAGGTTGAAGTAACTAAACTAAAGGTTTCTAAATACCCCTGATGGTAACAAAGGCTTTAAAGTATCCCCAATAGGCTCAACACAGCTAACTCAAAGACAACTGCAGAGGTTGAAGTAACTAAACTAAAGGTTTCCAAATACCCCTGATGGTAACAAAGGCTTTAAAGTATCCCCAATAGGCTCAACACAGCTAACTCAAAGACAACTGCAGAGGTTGAAGTAACTAAACTAAAGGTTTCTAAATACCCTTGATGGTAACAAAGGCTTTAAAGTATCCCCAATAGGCTCAACACAGCTAACTCAAAGACAACTGCAGAGGTTGAAGTAACTAAACTAAAGGTTTCTAAATACCCCTGATGGTAACACAGGCTTTAAAGTATCCCTAATAGGCTCAACACAGCTAACTCAAAGACAACTGCAGAGGTTGAAGTAACTAAACTAAAGGTTTCTAAATACCCCTGATGGTAACACAGGCTTTAAAGTATCCCCAATAGGCTCAACACAGCTAACTCAAAGACAACTGCAGAGGTTGAAGTAACTAAACTAAAGGTTTCTAAATACCCTGATGGTAACAAAGGCTTTAAAGTATCCCCAATAGGCTCAACACAGCTAACTCAAAGACAACTGCAGAGGTTGAAGTAACTAAACTAAAGGTTTCTAAATACCCCTGATGGTAACACAGGCTTTAAAGTATCCCTAATAGGCTCAACACAGCTAACTCAAAGACAACTGCAGAGGTTGAAGTAACTAAACTAAAGGTTTCTAAATACCCCTGATGGTAACACAGGCTTTAAAGTATCCCTAATAGGCTCAACACAGCTAACTCAAAGACAACTGCAGAGGTTGAAGTAACTAAACTAAAGGTTTCTAAATACCCCTGATGGTAACAAAGGCTTTAAAGTATCCCCAATAGGCTCAACACAGCTAACTCAAAGACAACTGCAGAGGTTGAAGTAACTAAACTAAAGGTTTCTAAATACCCCTGATGGTAACACAGGCTTTAAAGTATCCCTAATAGGCTCAACACAGCTAACTCAAAGACAACTGCAGAGGTTGAAGTAACTAAACTAAAGGTTTCTAAATACCCCTGATGGTAACACAGGCTTTAAAGTATCCCTAATAGGCTCAACACAGCTAACTCAAAGACAACTGCAGAGGTTGAAGTAACTAAACTAAAGGTTTCTAAATACCCCTGATGGTAACAAAGGCTTTAAAGTATCCCCAATAGGCTCAACACAGCTAACTCAAAGACAACTGCAGAGGTTGAAGTAACTAAACTAAAGGTTTCTAAATACCCCTGATGGTAACACAGGCTTTAAAGTATCCCTAATAGGCTCAACACAGCTAACTCAAAGACAACTGCAGAGGTTGAAGTAACTAAACTAAAGGTTTCTAAATACCCCTGATGGTAACAAAGGCTTTAAAGTATCCCTAATAGGCTCAAAATTGCGTCATATGTCGGAGAGGATTAAAGACTCCCCTTAACCCTATTGTACCGTAGGGTACAGTAATTAAAGTACCCCCCAGTCCCAAGCAATGTGGCAAAATATGGCAAGATATAACAACCTCCCACCTCAAAAGATGGAGGAATACTGTCTCTCCCAGCCTGTAGAGGCTTGCATATAAGCTGAGAAGTGTTGCCAACTCTAGAGCAGTGGTCAAACGGTCGTGGTACCAGTCACTGCCTGATACTGGCAGTTACAAGAAAAGTACATTACTGACGGCTCTCTGCCGTCGCTGGTACAGAAGAGGTTAAACAAAAAATACACACACCATCCACCTTTAGCTTGAAACAGAGGACAGGAAATGTTAAAAATTATAATAAACCCATATTAAAAAAAATACACACACCATCCACCTTTGGCTTGAAACTGAGGATAGGGAATATTAAAATATATAATAAACCCCCCTATAAACAAAAAATTACATACATCATCCACCTTTGGCTTGAAAATGAGGATAGGGAATATATACCTGAGGTGCGTGGGGAAGAGTTCGGCCCCCAGACAGTCCAGTGCGTTGAAGCCCATGGTGGAGACGGCCCCAAAGACACAGCTAAGGATGAGATTGTCCAAGGCCGTCTGAACAAAGTATATGGCAAATGCTGCCACTCCGGACAACACCATACTCAACACTGAAATATACCAACAATTATATATACTGTATATATACTGTATATACTGTATATATACTGTATATACTGTATATATACTGTATATATACTGTATATATACTGTATATATACTGTATATATACATATATACACAGTAGGGTCTCACATAGAACGAGAAATTGGTCGATAAACGAGGCCGTTCTAAGTGATTTCGCTCTATGTAAACACGGCATTTTGGTGGCCCAATAAGGTCAATGTTCACTGTAAGCGTAAATTTCCGTCGGGAGCGTACGATATTTTGTAGGTTTTGTAAGATATTTCGGCGCTCTATATGAGAACTCCTCGGATTTGCCCTACTTTGATGGCGAAATCGTTCTATATGATCACATTCGTTCCTAACGAACATTTTGGAACAATATTTTAGGTCGGCGTTCAATAAGCGACTCGTTCTACGCGAACACGTTCTATGTGAGCCCCTACTGTGTATATATATATATATATATATATATATATATATATATATATATATATATATATATACCGGTATATATATATGGTACATATTAATAACACCGAAATATACAAGGTATCGTTTTATGCTTCACCCCATTCAGGTGTCAATTTTATTTTCAGTGAGCGATAGGGAGTCTGTAACTTGAAAGAAATCGGCCTTTGGCCGAAATTTTTTTCTATCGAAAAATGTAAAAATTTAGCTAGAAAGGGGTCTGGGATGGCTTTTTTAAGTTTGAAGGAAGTCTGGGAAGGCGTTTTAATAAGCTTAGGGGGTAAACTAAAATACATTGCTCCAAAATGGTAAAAATAAGCAAAATCCTCAATAATAATACTGTACAACCAATTATCCAAATAACCCCCAACACGTCGGACCAGATAGTGCTAACAAAATACAGTGGAATCTCGCATCTAACGCATTTTGATCTAACGACCCTATTGGAGCTCTACCCGATCTCAATCTAACGAACCAAAATCCATATCTAACGGCAATTATTCTGGGTGCCCGGTATCGAATTTACAAATTTCCCGCCAAATAGGCCTACCGTACTGAGCTAAGTGGCGTCCCTCCCTCCTCCCCGTCACTGTCGTCAGTCCAGTCCGCGCCGCGCCTTAGGCCTACATTACTCAACCCAACTCAATCTTTTGTTGTGTTACTCGCCCCAACCTTAAGCTTTTGTTGTGTTACGCCTTTTGTGATGTCGACCCAATCCTCAGGTACTGGAGAGGGGAGTGGTGAGAATGGAAATATGCATGAAAGAAAGACAAAAGTACCAGTGAAGAGGGTTACGCGTGTTGGAAAAAAATGAATAAATATACGGCAGAGGATAAAGCGAAAGTGATTGAACTAATTGAAAAAGGCCTCAAGAACTGCGAGATAGTGAAAATAACTGGGTTTCCCGAGGGGACAGTGCGTAACTTTAAGAGTCAGAAAACTAAAATTAAAGCCAGCCTATCTGTTGCAAAGACATGTTTTAGTGGCAATGTTAAGAGAGGCAGGCTGTGGTGGAGGTGAGGAGGTGCGCGGCGCATCTCAGTTAGCCTAGCCTCCCTGCTCGGATATCTTCGACATCGTCTAACCTACACACTTCATTATTCACTCACAGGTTGGTTTATTATTAATTCTTCTTATAATTAATATATTACATGATTTTAATATATTTGATGTCACAAAATAGCACTCGGAAGGGCAAAAATAGGTAAAAATGGGGACTCTGTCTAAATTTTGGCACCAATTACCATTTTTCCCATTAGTTTATGTATTCATATCTAACGAATCTGGATCTAACGCGATTTTTTCGGCACCTATTATTCGTTAGATACGAGATTCCACTGTACTATACTTTACATGGCAAATGCTGCCAGGCCGGATAATACCATACTCAACACTAGCAACAATTATTATATATCTGGTCCGACGTGTTAGGGATTATTACAATACTTGGTTGTATTAACCCATAAACTACGACTTTTCTCAATAGTTTTTTTTTTCTATGTGAGTGGGAAAAAAGAAAACAAAAATATTGAGGACGGTCGTAGTTTATGGGTTAATATTGAGGATAAGGCTTGGTTTTGCCATTTTCAAGCAATGTATTTTAGTTTGTCTCCTAGGCTAACAAAAACACCTTCCCAGACTTCTTTCAAGCTAAAAAAACACATTCCCAAACTTTCTTCAAACTAAAAAAAAAATGCCAACCCAGACCTCTTTCAAGCTTAATTGTATATTTTTTGATACACAAATGCCAACCCAGACCTCTTTCAAGCTTAATTGTATATTTTTTGATACACAAATGCCAACTCAGACCTCTTTCAAGCTTAATTGTATATTTTTTGATACACAAATGTCTGTAGGCTTATAGAAACACCTTCCCAGACTTTCTTCAAACTGAAAAATATTGCTCTTCTAAACCCTTCTTTACCGGCGACGTCTTTTTGATTTGATTGTAGTTATGGTTAGACGATTTTGTGCAGTTTAACCCTCCAGCCCCGGCTACGCATTACATAAATATTCCCCGAAACCCGGGTGTTTTGGCCGAAAAAAATCTAGGCTAGGCTACCGTATATTTGTTATTCTGACTGCTTCCCGCATTCCCAAGCGTAGCTGTGTTATTTACCTGTAGAATGGCGTTAAGTAGAGCTCTCTAAGTCAACTGGTTGAGTTGTGATGATGATTTCATTGGAGATAACTTTATGGCAAAAACAGCCACTTTACACTACTTTTCGATACTTAACAACAACATACAGGCACACACGAACAAGCGACGCTCTCCTTCTTGTGGCCGGAGATGCGGGGCGTCGGTCCAGCCGGCTGTTGTTTACATGCGTCGGACCGACGCCTCGCACACCAAGCTCACAGGCTTTGAGCTCATGGGTGTTTAAGAGCCCTTCCGGGCAGCTCGTGTATGCTTTTTTATGGGCGTTCAAGAGCCCTTCCGGGAACAGAGGGTTAAGAAGGATCAGTTCATTGCTGGAGGCCCTTTTTAAACTGCACAAAAATTGTCTAATAATAGCCAGCATAAAGTTAAAAAGACGTAGCCGGTACAGAAGTGGTTAAACATAGAACCCCTCCCTTTCCAACTCCTCACATTAGGAATAGGTCTCCCTCACTATCCGATGCCCTGAACTACGATATAATTCATTCTGGTTCAGGAGCGATTAATAGCGAGGCCTTCCTAAGGGTTAAGTGCCCCATTAATTACACCTTCCATTCGTCTATACATTAGGCTACCATAGCGCAGTTGGAATATATGTACATGCTCAGATTAATATGCAGGATTCGAAACTGCATAATAAATTGTAGGCTTGTCCATATTTCTTAAACTGTCTGATAGCGTAATGCATAGTGCGCAGAATTTTGATGTGAGTATCCTAGGTTCGAGTCCTCGGAGCGCCACATGTATTTGTTGATTTCATTAATTGAGTTTAGATGTGAAGTTGGTTGGTGGAATAAACATAATAATTATTACAGGTCTCCCTCGATAAACGATAGGGTTATGTTCCTGAAAACCCGATTATAAATAGAAAAAAAAACTTATAACAAACCCTAAAATTAATGAGGTAAATAGGGATGCGTTCTGGGACCAGCCAAAACCCAAACCCAAACAGCTAAAAACCTGTAATATCGTATATCAGGGCATCGGATAGTTAGGGAGATCTGTACAGGGTTTTAGGCGTTTGTGCTTGGGTTTTGGCTGGTTCAAGATCGGGTTTTCAGGAGCGTAACCCATTCGTAAATCGAGGGAGACCTGTACCGGTACTTTCGGGATGGATTTTGGTTTCGGACTCAATTCCCTCTCTTTCGTTTTTAGTCCGAAAGAGAGAGAATCTATCTATCTATCTATTGCCTGACGCCGTGATCCCCGAAGGGGTGGCCACGAACGAACCGCCCCCATGCACCTCTGTCCCCAGTCAGTCGACGCCCCTCCCCCCAACCAGCACCGCCTTCGTTCATGTAGTTCCTCACTCCATCCTTCCACCTCATATTCGGTCTACCTCTCCCCCTCTGTCCCTCCACCTCGCTCTCGTACACCCTCTTAGTCATTCTCTCGCTTTCCATACGTTCCATATGGCCGAACCATCTCAAGTTGTTCCTTTTCACACTTTCCAGCACATCTACCTCCACACCACACCTCCTTCTTACTTCCTCATTAGTCTGTCTATCCCTCCATGTAACTCCGCACGCACTCCTTAAGTAATTCATTTCCACTGCTCTCACTCTTGGTCTGAGTCTCTCAACCAACGTCCATGCTTCGCTTCCGTAAGTCAGTGTCGGGATTACCACACTGTCATGCAAGGACTTCTTCACTTCCATACTGACCACCCTATTTCTTGTTACTGCTTTTAGCGTTCCTACAACCCTCTTCCCCTGTTGTACCCTCTCCCGCACCTCTTCATCCATAGTCCCATCTTTACTCAACACACTGCCCAGATACTTAAAAGAGTTGACGATCTCCATAGCCTGACCGTTCAGCTTCACCTCACACTCTGTGACTTCACCCCTTTCGACGACCATAACCTTGCTCTTCCCCGTATTTACCTTCAAATTCCGTTTTTCGCACACTGTTCCAAACTCATTTACCAGACCCTGCAACTCCCATTCATTATCACTCATCAGAACTGTATCATCCGCAAACAGCAGTATAGGTAGCTTCCACTCAATTCCCTCCCTTTTCAGCGATACACCAACATCCACTGCTCTTGATAGTATTTCTTTCATAACTCCATCCATATATACAGTAAACAACCACGGGGACATCACACACCCCTGTTTCAAACCAACATTCAGGTCAAAGAACTCGCTCTGCTCACTCTCCACACGTACTGCCGCCTTTGCACCCTCATACATGCTCTTCACTGCTTTCAGCAACTTGCCCTCTACTCCGTATATTCTAAGTACTTTCCACAAACCTTCTCTATCCACTCTGTCATAGGCCTTCTCTAAGTCCATAAAGGCAACATACACCTTTTGTTTCTTCTCCAGATACTTCTCCACAACACAATTCAGGGTAAAAATCTGATCTACACATCCTCTTCCCTTCCTAAAACCTCCCTGCTCGTCGCCTATCCATTTCTCCGTTCTCACTCTCACTCTCTCAATCACTACCCTACTGTATACCTTCCCTACTACCATCAGAGAATACCATCAGGAAAATCCGGATCGTGTTCCCCCTCTTTCGGAGTACAATACGAAAGACGGAGAACAATCCGGATTCTCAAACTTCCGGAATGTCGTTCTTTTAGACTGGTAATTCCCCCCCAATTGACCACTTGTGAGTTTCAGGCTATAAGGAAGATGGAGCTATAAGTATCGATATTTAGCAGAATTAACAAGCATAATACGGTAGTACAGTCAGGACCCCCAATTCGCGAGAATAGGGGTGACAGGAGGCATCGCGTATTGTGAATTCGTGTATTGTGGAACTAACTTTAAATGGGAATAATTAGATTGGGTGACATCTCTCAATTATGGCCTATTTTCAACATTTTTGGCTCTACAGTACAGTCTATATCTTATATATAAGAAGAACAATGAATAAAAATATGAAACCTTACCTTAAAATTAGTAGTAGATAGGCTAGGACTAGGACCGTAGGACTTCACGATTTTCTCCAACTTCTCCCTCCCTGACCAAATCGTACGAATAGTTTACTCTGACAAGCCTATTGCACAGTTTCCTTCTCCTTTTTTCTTGCGATCCAACACTTCCACCTTCATTTTGTGTGTTATTTTCTTATATTGGCGTGGCATGGCAAAAAAAGTGGCAGGCACTACAAACGTTTGGTCACTCCGCACGGCTATGAGCGCTTGAGCGGGACTGTGGGAGGGAGGGAGGGAGGGTAAGCGGGAGGGAAGGCAGGCGTATGCCCGTCTTCTTCTCTTTTCGGAGCTACGCCTGGGCCTCGCGAAACGTAGACGTGCTCGCGTATCAAGCGGGAATAGCGGATTTGGCCCCTTCTTAGCTCTCGATTCGTGTATTGTGGTACCACCTCGCGTAATTAATGTTTAATTAATTAAAGTTATTTTCGAGGGGTAACTCGTGTATTAGGGTTTTCGCGCATTGTGGAATCGTGTATTGGGGGTCCTGACTGTAATACGGTTGTGGAATCACGTATTGGGCGACCTGACTGTACATTTATAAATACAGTACACAAAACCAAACTAATTATACTTCATATCAAGCAAAAATCAACATTATTGTTGCATTTCTGTTCTATATCGATATTTACGGCTCCAACTTCCTTATAGCCTGAAACTCGCAAGTGGTAACAAAAATTGACCACTTCCGAGTTTCAGGCTATAAGGAAGTTGGAGCTGTAAACATAGACATAAAACAGAAATGCAATCATGATGTAGGTTTCTGATGGATAGAAAGTATGATTAATTAATTTGTATGGGTTTATAAATGCGCTACAATCATATTATAGCTGGTAATTCTGGTAAATATCCATGTCTACAGCTCCCACTTCCTTATAGCCTGAAACTCGCAAGTGGTCAAATAGTCCGAAAGTGAGGTGTTTTACTGAGGAGGGTGCGGAAACGCCCGGGTCACCCAGGCTTTATTGTGGTCGGCAGGGAGGGTTCTGTGGGGGCGCTCGGTTATGGCCTTGCTCGGGGCCTTGGGGCTGTTCGGCCAGGCAGCTTGGGGAACAGCAACAACAACAACAACAACAACTGTACTGTATACTGTATGTATGGTGGCGCTAATAAGTCATGTCCCAGCTGCCATTATGTTTGGCTTGCTCTGTGCTGTATTAATGTCTGTCAGATGTTGAATAGGGTGGGTAAGTGTAGGAACATGTTTGTATATTTCACTCGATATGAAGAAATGAAGCTTAGATATTGCTGATGCCCATTATTGATCAAAACATGGTTAGTGCCGAGACATCACTTATTAGTGCGACTGTACATTGGCCGCAGTGATTGCGTTTAACCCCATCAGCACCAGGACCACTTTTTACCTGTAATTCTGGCTAAAATTTAACAATTTTATGCAGTTTATGAACGACCTATGTTATTCAGAGGGCTTACTGAGATCATATGTACAATCGCGTTAATAAGTGATGTCTCGGCACCAAGTATGTTTTGATCAATAATTGGTATCAGCAATATCTAAGCTTGATTTCTTCATATCGAGTGAAATATACAGACATTTTCCTACACTTACCCACCCTATTTAACATCTGACAGACATTAATACAGCACAGAGCAAGCCAAACATAATGACAGCTGGGACATGACTTATTAGCGCGACCATACCTCTTGGAGTCCTAGAGGTATATTATAGGCTAAAGAAAATCAACTAATGCTAACTAGAATATGATGAAAATTACGTCCTGGTGCTGAAGGGGTTAAAAAATAAAATCTATTATAATGTAAAACTTGCAATGTAAACAAACCAAAACTTATACGAACACAGTAAAAAGACAAAACAACTAATCAAAATCGCCATGTGGAAACAATGCTTAACCCTTCCTCCCCGGGCTGTCTTAGCTAATGACGGTCGCCCCTACCCGGGCGATATGGCCGAAAAACGTCTAGGCCTAGGCTACCGTATTTATGTTTATTTTCACTGCTAGAACTTTCCCACTCATCTATAATCGTAGTGCGGTTTTCAATCTGTATTTTGGCATTTAGTAGAGCTCTGTAAGTCAACTGTGGTTCGTTTGTGATGACGATTTCAGTGGAGCCAATATTGCAGAGATGTTGCCATAGGGGGCTTTTTAGACACTAATTTCGTCATGACGTCAAAACAATAACATTGAGGGAGTCTTCTCCTTCTTGTTTTGGAGGTGCGGTTGAACGAACGCTTGGGTTTGTTGACATACGTCGTACGCACGGCGTTCGGACCAAGCTTAATTAGGCTATTAAGCTCATGCCTTAGATAAGGCATACCGGGTAGCGGCCCTTCTTTCGTGCTGTCCTTACCTAAGGCAGCCCGGGTAGGAAGGGTTAAGTAAAATAATAATTTATAAATAAAATGTATAATAGCTCACCCAAGAAGAACTTCCTTCCGAGTCGATCCATATAGAAGATGGTCCATAGGTTGGTTGGTAGTGGTGCTACGGCGATGATGAGTGTGTTGACCAAAGCCCCAGTGTCTATGGCCGGTTCATTACTATCACAGTGGGAGGCGCTCGTGGTATGGTTCCCAGCGTAGTCTAATTCACATACACTTACCTGCAGAATAGTTATAGTACAGTGGCGCTAATAAGTCATGTCACAGCTGTCATTACGTTTGGCTTGCTCTGTGCTGTATTAATGTCTGTCAGATGTTGAATAGGGTGGGTAAGTGTAGGAACATGTTTGTATATTTCACTTGATATGAAGAAATGAAGCTTAGATATTGCTGATAACAATTATTGATCAAAACATACTTGGTGCCGAGACATGACTTATTAGCGCGACTGTACAGTAGTAGTAGTAATAATAATAATAATAATATGCTGGTATTTTATTTGTTCGAGCGCCAATTCTCCAAGTGGATTCACGAGCGCTCACATTAACTTAAAATGTCCTCCATTTAATAGAAGAAACAAAAGTTTATAGTTTATAGTTTATAATTTATAGTTTATAGTTTATAGTTTATAGTTTATAATTTATAGTTTATAGTTTATAGTTTATAGTTTATAATTTATAGTTTATAGTTTATAGTTTATAGTTTATAGTTTATAGTTTATAGTTTATAGTTTATAATTTATAGTTTATAGTTTATAGTTTATATTTATTGTTATATAGTTTATAGTTTATAGTTTTATAATTATAGTTTATAGTTTATACATATAGTTTATAGTTTATAGTTTATATAGTTTATAGTTTATAGTTTATAGTTTATAGTTTATAGTTTATAGTTTATAGTTTATAGTTTATAGTTTATAGTTTATAGTTTATAGTTTATATAGTTTATAGTTTATAGTTTATAGTTTATAGTTTATAGTTTATATAGTTTATAGTTTATAGTTTATATAGTTTATAGTTTATAGTTTATAGTTTAAAGTTTATAGTTTATAGTTTATACATATAGTTTATAGTTTATACATATAGTTTATAGTTTATACATATAGTTTATAGTTTATACATATAGTTTATAGTTTATAGTTTATAGTTTAAAGTTTATAGTTTATAGTTTATATAGTTTATATAGTTTATAATTTATAGTTTATAGTTTATAGTTTATAATTTATAGTTTATAGTTTATAATTTATAGTTTATAGTTTATAGTTTATAGTTTATAGTTTATAATTTATAGTTTATAGTTTATAGTTTATAATTTATAGTTTATAGTTTATAGTTTATAATAATAATAATAATTAAGGAACACCCCGTTAGCGAGCCTGTACAGTAATTCAAAAGGAACAGGCCTTCGGCCGGAACATTTTTCTAATAGAAAAATGTACAAGTTTATCTAGTCTTGGGAGGGTGTTTTTTAAGCTTGATGGAGGTCTAGGGAGACACTAAACAAATATATATAAATGAGGAAATAAATATGCCCATCCACCCTTAAGGTTTTTGTTCTGTCCTTTTCTATCTTTCTCTGGCTTGTATCCATTTGGCCCCATTCAGCCTACTGTTTTAAGATGTTTATCCCTATCCAGGTGTCAATTCTCGCCAGTATATTTTTTATTTTTGTTTTTTTTTTTTTTTTGCTTGGGACCCAGATTAACTTGCTCATGTAGTGATGTACACCCTATGTGGTGGATTGTGTTCTTTTATTTAATAATTTTCATTTTAGTAAGCGTTGTTTCCACATAGCGATTTTGATAATTTAATTTGACTTTATATTGTCCTTGTCCCAATTTTGGTTTGTTTAGTTTGCAAGTTTTACATTTTAATTTATCTGTGTTTATTTTTTGTTTTATGTTGTTTTTGTGTTTTCCCTGTTCTTGCTCTGTCTTGAGTCGGCTACCCCCAAAATGGGGATTGGGCCTGAGCATATAGATAGATAGATAGATAGATAGTTTGACAGCAGGCTAAATTTGTAAATTTTTCGATAAAAAAAATTCTCCGGCGAAGCCGGATTTCTTCATATAATGCTGGCTCGCTATCGCTCGCCAGGAAGAAATCGACACCTAGATGGGGATAAACGTCTTAAATAGTTGGCTGAATGGGGCCGAATGGATACAAGCCAGAGAAAGAGAGAAAAGGACAGAAATAACACAAATCAGGTCACCCCCCTTAATTAAGGAGAAGTTTTTAGTTTTCTAGTTAGACCTCCATCAAGATTAAAAAAATACCCACAAGAATCCCCTTCGAGAAAAATACCCACAAGAATCCCCTTCGAGATAAATACCCGCAAGATTACCCTTCGAGATAAATACCCGCAAGATTACCCTTCGAGATAAATACCCGCAAGATTACCCTTCGAGATAAATACCCGCAAGAATCCCCTTCCAGAAAAATACCCACAAGAATCCCCTTCCAGAAAAATACCCACAAGAATCCCCTTCCAGAAAATTACCCACAAAAATCCCCTTCCAGAAAAATACCCACAAGAATCCCCTTCGAGAAAAATACCCACAAGAATCCCCTTCCAGAAAAATACCCACAAGAATCCCCTTCGAGAAAATTACCCACAAAAATCCCCTTCCAGAAAAATACCCACAAAAATCCCCTTCCAGAAAAATACCCACAAGAATCCCCTTCGAGAAAAATACCCACAAGAATCCCCTTCCAGAAAAATACCCACAAGAATCCCCTTCCAGAAAAATACCCACAAGAATCCCCTTCCAGAAAAATACCCACAAGAATCCCCTTCGAGAAAAATACCCACAAGAATCCCCTTCCAGAAAAATACCCACAAGAATCCCCTTCCAGAAAAATACCCACAAGAATCCCCTTCCAGAAAAATACCCACAAGAATCCCCTTCCAGAAAAATACCCACAAGAATCCCCTTCCAGAAAAATACCCACAAGAATCCCCTTCGAGAAAAATACCCACAAGAATCCCCTTCGAGATAAATACCCACAAGAATCCCCTTCCAGAAAAATACCCACAAGAATCCCCTTCGAGAAAAATACATACATTTTTGGTAAAAAACATGCCCTGGCCAGTTCCTCCAAAATTGCAGGCTCGCTTTCGCTTGCCAGGAAAAAATGTACACCTAAATGGCACGAAAGGTCTTAAAATTGACAGAAAATGGAGTGAAAGGTCTTATATTCGCTAATCTAATGAGGCGAACATCTTACAATCTCAAAACTAATGGGCTAAACATGAGGGAGAAGGGGGTCCAGAAAAACAGCCCCTTAAGTGAAAATCTGCCCTTTAAGTCCCAGATGATGAGGGCACCCACCCTAACCAACCCAGCCGTTGAGTAGGGAGTGCATCTTATATACAGTAGTACCATCATTTATAGTTTCATTAGCATCTTTATTGCATCCACTTTTCTCTCTGTATCTCTCTGAAGTACTCTCTCTCTCTCTCTCTCTCTCTCTTTCATTCCCCTTTCTCTCTCTATCTCTCAGAAGTACTTTCTCTCTCTCTCTATTATTGATCTATCTACCCATCTATATCCATCTAACCATCCACAGCTCTCCCTATGAGAGTTCTGTAATGGAGCTCAGTGGTCTGGTTAATCTGCTCTACATAACTCTAACTCTCCCTGAAATACATCCTGGGTTTGAATCCCTGGACTGCCACATGTATTTGTTGATTTCATTAATTGAGTTTAGGAGTAAAGTCGGTTGGTGGAGGGAACATAATAATACATATTTTAATTAAAATGTAAACTCCCCGCCGACCAACTAAACAAACCAAAATTGGGACAAGGACAATATAAAGTCAAATTAAATTATCAAAATCGCTGTGGAAACAACGCTTACTAAAATGAAAATGATTAAATAAAAGAACACAATCCACCACATAGGGTGTACATTACTACATGAGCAAGTTAATCTGTTTCCCAAGCAAACTAATCGCACATATAACAACGCACTATCGTCACGTTAAAGGAAGTAGTCAAGTTTGGGAAGTCCGGGACGTTCTGGCAAATTTTACTAAACATATTTTTGAAGTGAAGGAGCGTGATTTGAGCCCTGGTGCTTCCTTCCCCGCCACAGTCCAGAAGGCCACTGAGCTGTCTGACCATTCTGACTGTTGAGGGGAAGCGTGACACGCGGGACAAATATCCAACATTGTTGGATTGACAAATTGCCGGATGCCCCCATACTTTAGCCCCAAGGGATCACGGATGTTGTGTAACACGGACACCGGAGAGGTTCCGGTCTCAGCAGGCAGACACACAGCGGAGCACACCACAATGTCCGTCCACCTCACATCCAGGCATGACCCTTCAAGGCCTTCCTATACTGTATACCAGGTCCCCGGGCCAGGCGCCTTACGGACTATTATCTAGTCCAACTGGCGCCCGATCCCCCTCTCCCAACGACCGCATTATCACTCATCTATTCACTAGCATTCTCTATTCATTCCGAGTTATTACCACTTCCCTTGCCTGAACTACAGTCATCTCTCTTATCTTCCAACGCTTGTCCTACACAGTCTCTCCATCTTAACGGAGGTCTTCCTACCGTACCCCTCTACCTCCCCTTGTATCCGACTCATATACTCTCTTTGTAGGCCTTTCATCTCTACTACTACTACTACTACTGTACTACTAATACTACTACTACTACTACTACTACTGTACTACTAATACTAATACTACTACTACTACTACTACTACTACTACTAATAATACAGTACTAATAATAACAACCAATCTGCTCACCTTACCACCTGGGTTGTCATCATAGTATTGTTCCAGACGGTTGAACAGCTCCGGGAACCACAACCACAGTCCGTAGTAACTGTAAAACACATCACCGTTACAACATTTGACACAGCTTAGGAAGGATCTCTCACATTTAAGGGGAGACAGGCCCTTTTTGTTTTGGTCTATTCATTCATTTATTCCCATTTTTCTTAGTGTCCTCGCTAGATCTCCATCAAGCTTAGAAACACCCCCTAGACCCCCCTTCAAGATAAATGTGTACATTTTTCGGTAGAAAAATGAACCGGCCAAAGGCCGCTTCCTCTTAAAATTTCAGGCTCGCTATCGCTTGCCAGGAAAAAATCGAAACCTAAATGGCACAAAAGGCCTTAAAATGGGGTGAAAGGTATTAAAATCGCCAAACTAATGGGCCGAACGTCATAAAATCTGAAAACAAATGGGGCTGAACACGAGGAAGAAGGGGGACCAGAAAAGTGGCCTGTCTCCCCTTAAAGTGGTATTGTATGTATTTACTCTGGCATATACCCAAAAAAAAAAAAAAAAATTATTTGGGGTGGCCGACTCGAGACAGAGCCTTGTACAAACTAACTATTAACTGTAAAACACATCACCATTGCAACATTTGAGGCAGCTTAGGAAGGATCTCTGACAATTAAAATGTAAAACTTACAAAACAAACCAACCAAAGCAGGAACCGCATAATATGGACAAAATAACTCATCAAAATCACTGTTTGTTTCTTAGTTTTCTTGCTAGACCTCCATCAAGCTTCGAAATTAATTTGCTATCGCTCAACAGGAAAATATTGATACCTAAATGGCACAAAAGGTCATAGGATGATATTGAAAAAAAAAAAAAAAAAAAAAAAAAAAAAAAAAAAAAAAAAAAAATGGGGCGATAGGTCTTAATATAATGGAACCAACATCTTAAAATCTCAACACTAATGGGGCTAAACATGAGGGAGGAAGGGGTCCAGCAAAACACAACACCTGCCTTTAAGCCAGAGTAAGTTTATCGGCTACGTGTATCGGAGTCTTGAATCCTCTACAAGATCTTGTATTATTTTAATTGATTTGATTTGTTCGCGAGCCGTGGCATAGTCAGTAGAGCGTCGGCTGCTGATCAAAGGGTCGGCGGATGGAGCCGGCACTGCCAAAATGTTATTGGTAGATGTCAAGCCCGGACAACTTGACCTAGTAATTCGTGACAAACGCCTAATGTTCATGGCCACCCCTTCTCGGGAATTACGGCGCCTATGGAGAGAGAAAAAAAAAAAAAAAAAAAAAAAAATCTTATATCAAATTGTAGAGAGAGATTGTAGTGAATTAGTAATAGGAACTGAGTTGATGAGGTGACATACTTTTGACTCTACTCTCTTGCGAAGTGTGGTATGGGTGGAACCTCCCCACACATGTGAACAATACTCGATACACAGGTGCACTGTGTCCCTATACAGAGCAAGAAGCTGTGCAGGGGTGAAGAACCCATGGAGACGGTTGAGCACAACTAACTTCTGGGAAGGTGTTTTAGCAAGAGTGGTAATATGATCTTTCCAAAACAGGTTGTTGTTGTTGTTGTTGCTGTTCCTCAGGCTGTCTGGCCGAGCAGCCCCAAGGTCCCGAGCAAGGCCAAGGCCATAACCGAGCGCCCCCACAGAACCCTCCCAGCTTACCACTAATAATGCCCAGGTGACCGAAGCCACTCAAAGGCGGGGAGCTGAGGAGGGTGCGGAAACGCCCGGGAAACAGAAGCCCCACCCAAGGCCCTGTGCCCCTCAGCAATTATAAAGGGAAAGTTGAGGGGCAAAGGAAAAACAGGTTCTTGTTGTTGGGTCCAAGTAACCCTAACAAGGGCCCACCAGGCAAGGCAGGTAGCAAGGACTCGGAGGTGGCATATATTTTATTGATATTTTTTTTTATTTTTTTATTTATATATATTTTTTCCTGTGTATGGAAGAGACAAAAGGCAGGTTGCCTGTAATGAGTGTCTCCCCCAAAGCCGAAAGAGTGACAGCCGAATTCAAGGAACGTTGGGGTCAAAATGCCTGGACACACAAAGTTTAATGCAGTTTAAGTCATAGGATGAAGGAAAGATTGATTGAGGGAGAGAGTTTCAGAGTTCACTAGTTGAGTAGAAGAAAGACTAAGAAAATTGTAAAAGTTGAGCGTACTGCCTGAGGAAGTCAAAGGTGTGCTGGAGAACAACACTGTCAGGGACACCACAACCACCTACAAGGACTGGGAGGGTCAAAGCCAACACAACATTATTTTATTATATTTTTTGTGTGACGCTGTAATTGTCGTGAAGGGGTGGCCATTAACATAAGGCGTTTGTCATAAATTGATAGGTCAAGTTGCCCGGGCTTGACATCTACCAATAACATTTTGACAGTGTGGGCTCCATTCCCCGACCCTTTGACCAGCAGCCGCCGCTCTAGTGACTATCTCGGAGGATTGTTCGTAAAGAATAGAATCTAGGGCATTGTAAGAGAAAGTGCTCTACTGTGTCCTCTACAGATGGACACCACCTACAATTGGGACTTAGGACTAATATAAATTTAAAGAGGTGGGCAGCAAGCCCTACATGTCCCACTCTTTAACTTGACAATGGCTGTGTCAAAGGCTCGAATAGGGGACCGAACCCAGGGTTGCGGGGAGGAGTTGTTGCTGTTGTAGTAGCCCCAAGATTCCCCTTTATGGGAAGCCTGCAGCCTTCAGGTAGTCCGCCACCTCCCTCGGGTGGGTCCAGAGATCTCCGAGTGAAGTGATGTTGAAGTTATATGTCTGTGTTGACCAAGTGCTGGGTAGTGGAGTATTAAGTGTTCTGTGTTGTCAGTGGGATGTTGACAGCAAAGACAAGAAGGGTCTTGAGTTGGATCTATTCTGTATTTATAATCTTGTGATGACGGGTGGTGGTCGGACCTGACGCTTACAAGTGTGACTCGGGTTTCTCTGGGAAGCGTAGGGAGGAGTCTGTTCTATACTGACCTAAGGCCATACGGGAGAGATCATGACGCAAGGAAACATTCCAGAGCGACCTACATGACCCAAGGACAGAAAGGGAAAAGCTGTGGGGTTCCAAAGTATAGGGGACTTCGGACGGGGATGAGTGAGCTAAGGAGGCTGCCGAGTCCACTATTTCATTGACCTGGATACCTACACGGGAGGGGATCCATTGAATATTATTAACATACCCCAGGGAATGGAGGGAGGACAGGATGGAATGGCTCTCATAAAGTAACTGCCTATGGGAGACTGGATGAAAGGTATGAAGGAAAGAGAGGGAGGACTGAGAATCACAGAACAAAACAATAGATTGATATAAAGAGTGAGGTTTGGCATCCTCTACCCTACCTTAACTGTTTCTGTGTCTCTTTAACTGTACTGTACTACTTTTCCTTCTAGGTGCTGGTGAGATTGCCCACAACAATAGATTGAGGAGGCAGGATATCTTTAATAAAAATTAAGGCACCCAGTATAGTAAAAAGCTCTGACGCAACAGCAGAATGACGGCGGTCCTGACGCCAAGTTTTGCTAATGGAAATGGCCTCAATAAAGATGGCTGCAGAGGAGGAGGGAGGGGAAGGGGTATGGGAACCGTCAGTAAAGATATGAAGGAAGCCGGAGTTGTTGTTGTTGTTGTTGCTGTTCCCCAAGCTGTCTGGCCGAACAGCCCCAAGGTCTCGAGCAAGGCCAAGGCCATAACCGAGCGGCCCCACAAAACCCTCCCTGCTTACCACTAATAAAGCCCAGGTGACCAAAGCCACTCCAAGGCGGGAAGCTGAGGAGGGTGCGGAAACGCCCGGGAAACCAAAGCCCCAACCAAGGCCCTGTGCCCCTCAGTAATTATGAAGGAAAAGTTGAGGGGCAAAAGAAAAAAATTACACTTTGGCTCCCAATCTGCCAACCTCTAGGTTGGCAGTAGTGAGGTCAATCCACGGAAGAGATACCGCCACTTGAGATCTAGAAAATATATAAGTAAAAGGAACAGTCAGAGTAAGCTATGTGTATGGCAGAGATCGCTCAACTCTCACTCTGATAGACCAGCCCATCACCATTGAAGCCGGAGTAATAAAGAGAGACCAGTTCTAGGAATAATTAGGGGGCGAGGGAGCGGTCTTCAGTCTTGGAGAAGGGGACATGTAAGGAAAGACTAAACAGAGAGAGGGGAAACCAGGGAGGGAAGGGCGAGACAGAGGAGAATGAAGAGGGAGAAAGAGGAGGAGGCATGGAAAGAGAGGAAAAGGATCGTAGGGCACGGACGGAAAGGAGCACGGGAGCGGACAGGCCAGGCAGGATCTAGAGGAAGTACATTGGCATGGGAGAACAGGGTACTGATGGGGTGAGGAGGAGAGAGAGACATGAAGGGATGATATAGGGTACAGTTCTGGTGATGATGCTCCCACACAAGGGGCAACAGGCCAGCTTCAGCATGAAGTGGCACAACCATGGAGGACCGGAAAGCACCTAATGCAATCCGTAAGGCAGCTTTATAGACAACATCCAGTTTGCACAATACAGTACAGGAAGTAGAGCCTTCATGTTTTCAAATATTTGTATTTATTATATTGTATCTATTCATTGTCGATAGTATCAATTGCTTGCTTTTGCGATTTCCTTAGTTTATTTGTACAAAAAATGTAGGTTATTAGTAGGGTAGTTAATTGTTAGGGGTCACTTGAAGCATGCTATGCTTACAGGTACCTACCCGATAGCACTATCGTTAGTGAGTTATATTTGTATTTTGTACTATTGTTATTATCTTGTCAAGTTGCAAATTTGATTTTAATAGAACATTTTGACACTTAATGTAGTTTCTTTATTCATGCAGAGCTTAGTAAAATTTACCAGAACGTCCCCGACTTCCCAAATTGACTAATTCCTTGAACGTGACTACAATGCATTGTTATGAGTGCGATTAGTTTGCTTAGGAACCAGAGTAACTTGCGCATGTAGTAATGTACACCCAATGTGGTGGATTGTGTTCTTTTATTTATAAATCATTATTTTACTTAAGCGTTGTTTCCACATGGCGATTTTGATTAGTTGTTTTGTCTTTTTACTGTGTTCGAATAAGTTTTGGTTTGTTTATTTTGAAAGTTTTACATTATAATACCTAAGCTTGCTTAGAATGAATACCTGATAAAAGTGTAATAGGACGTCCCTGGAAGCACCCCAACGGCTACCAGCCAGGCTTTTCATGATATCTAGCCGTTTCATACATGAGGTTTGTAAATAATCTATATGGGACATCCAAGTTAAAACCGGACCATCCAACTAGAGACCCCAAAATGTGTGTTGAAGACGCAGCGGAGCGGGGGACCCACCAAGAGAGAGGCTGGGGAGAGAGGGAAGGTTACGTTTCAAAGTTATGAAACATAAAAGAGCACACTTCTGATGGTTGACCTGCAGAACCCAAGAGGTACAGTCGGGCTAATAAGTGATGTCTCGGCACCAGTTATGTTTCCATCAATTATTGGTATCAGCACCACATGATTCCTTCTTTTTGAGTGAGATATACCAACATGTTCCTTCACTTACCCACCCAATTCAACATCTGACAGACATTTGATGTATGTCTATCTATCTATCTATCTATTGCCTGACGCCGTGATCCCCGAAGGGGTGGCCACGAACGAACCGCCCCCATGCACCTCTGTCCCCAGTCAGTCGACGCCCCTCCCCCCAACCAGCACCGCCTTCGTTCATGTACTTCCTCACTCCATCCTTCCACCTCATATTCGGTCTACCTCTCCCCCTCTGTCCCTCCACCTCGCTCTCGTACACCCTCTTAGTCATTCTCTCGCTTTCCATACGTTCCATATGGCCGAACCATCTCAAGTTGTTCCTTTTCACACTTTCCAGCACATCTACCTCCACACCACACCTCCTTCTTACTTCCTCATTAGTCTGTCTATCCCTCCATGTAACTCCGCACGCACTCCTTAAGTAATTCATTTCCACTGCTCTCACTCTTGGTCTGAGTCTCTCAACCAACGTCCATGCTTCGCTTCCGTAAGTCAGTGTCGGATTACCACACTGTCATGCAAGGACTTCTTCACTTCCATACTGACCACCCTATTTCTTGTTACTGCTTTTAGCGTTCCTACAACCCTCTTCCCCTGTTGTACCCTCTCCCGCACCTCTTCATCCATAGTCCCATCTTTACTCAACACACTGCCCAGATACTTAAAAGAGTTGACGATCTCCATAGCCTGACCGTTCAGCTTCACCTCACACTCTGTGACTTCACCCCTTTCGAAGACCATAACCTTGCTCTTCCCCGTATTTACCTTCAAATTCCGTTTTTCGCACACTGTTCCAAACTCATTTACCAGACCCTGCAACTCCCATTCATTATCACATACATTGATGTATGTAAAATAGAAACCCACCCAAAACAAAATTTCCACACAAACCGCTAGAGTTTTTCCAAGAAAGGTCAAAAGAAAAATATTAGGAGAGACATACATACATACTGTACATACATCAAATGTTAAGAATGAGTGTTCCACACATACGTGCAGTTTCAGTCTCTTGTCCTAATGGCGGCATTCCAGGCAACCCTGTTAAGGGCTGCTTCACTTGTCAAGTTCTTGGATTTGAGATCGGCGCGTATAGTCCGATCCCAGGTCTTCCTCGGTCCACCCCTTGGTGCAGCTCCCTCCACAATCACAGACCTGCATTTTTTCACCCAATTTTGTTCATCCATTCTCTCCACATGTCCATACCATCCCAGTCTGCTTGTACGCATCACCTCGCTAATACTCGTTATACCTAAACGTCTCCTCAGCTCAACATTTGTTATTCTATCCTGTAGCCTGGCCCCACACATCCATCTCACCATTCTCATCTCATTACGTTCCATTCTGTTGACATCCTCTACTTTAACGGCCCATGTTTCTGAGGCATACGTCATTGCACTTCTAACACATGAGGCATACACCTTTCCCTTCAGGGGGAGAGGCATTCTTTTCATGGTCAGGATTGGCATCAATTCTCTGAACTTCCCCCAGCCACACCTAATTCTAGCAACAGTGGCAGCCTCGGCCCCACCACCGGCAGAGATGGTAACAAAACTTGTTCACCAGCTCCAAAGACTCATTTCCAAAGTTCACAGCCACAGGATCATCACTTAACACAAGCTCGCCTTTGCAGACTACGCACTCAAATTTCTCTATTTCTGACTTATCCTTCGGCAGGGGTCCCTTTATTCTACTACAGCGCTTACTCCCATGGTGTACCCAACATCGACAGATGCTACATTAAATTGAGTTAACGCCCACTCCCTTTCCACACACTGCAGATGGGTATGCACCGAAGAGAAGAGAGGAGAGGAGAGAGAGAAATAAATAAAGAGAAAGAGAGAGAGAAAAAAGAGAAAGAGAGAGACCCAATACTTACCCGAACTGTATGGTAAAATTAATGACGAGTGTGAGCATGGTGACCTTAAATAGCGCCCGGCTGAACAGTCCGTTAGTTTGGCGCCAAGTGGAGAGGAATATGGAGGTGAACGTTCCCCAACAACTCTGCTGGATGTCTGCTTGGATCTTTAGATCCGATGTGTTGATGGAGCGCACCTGGAACAACGTAGATAGATATGTTTAATGGTTTAATTAGTATTGAGGATAAGGCTTGGTATTGCCATTTTCAAGTAATTTATTTTAGTTTGTCCCCTCGGCTAACAAAAACACCTTCTCAGATTTCCTTCAAACTAAAAATACAAGGGCCCAGAATCCCCCCCCCCCCCCCTTCAAGCTAAATTTGTACAATTTTTGATAGAAAAATGTCCCGGCCAAAGCCCGATTACTTCGAAGGTACAGGCTCACTATCGCTCGCTCAGAAAAAAGTTGACAATTAAATAGGGAGCAAACGTCTTATTATCGCCAAACTGTTTCTTTTCACCTGACAAAAAATTCAATCCCTTAGCAGCTAATTTCTCGATACTTGAGGGGGGTGACCTGCTTTTTGTTCTGTCCTTTTCTACCTTTCTCTGGCTTGTATTCATTCGGCCCCATTCAGCCTACTGTTTTAAGACGTTTATCCCCATCCAGGTGTCAATTTTTTACTGGTGAGCGGTAGCGAGCCAGCATATTTAAAAAAAATTTTTTTACAGCAGGCTAAATTTGTAAATTTTTCGGTAGAAAAATGTCTCCGGCAAAGCCGGATTTCTTCATATAATGCTGGCTCGCTATCGCTCGCCAGGAAGAAATCGACACCTAGATGGGGATAAACGTCTTAAAATAGTTGGCTGAATGAGGCCGAATGGATACAAGCCAGAGAAAGAGAGAAAAGGACAGAAATAACAAAAAACAGGTCACCCACCCTTAAGTCATAGGGAAAGGGAAGGACATAATGAGGGAGGTTGTTGTTGTTGTTCCCCAAGCTGCCTGGCCGAACAGCCTCAAGGCCCCGAGCAAGGCCATAACCGAGCGCCCCCACAGAACCCTCCCTGCCGACCACAATAAAGCCTGGGTGACCGAAGCCACTCCATGGCGGGGAGCTGAGGAGGGTGCGGAAACGCCCGGGAAACCAAAGCCCCACCCAGGGCCCTGTGCCCCTCAGCAATTATGAAGAGAAAGTTGAGGGGCAAAGGAAAAATGTGACGCTTTGGCTTCCAATCTTGGTAGATTGGGAGGTCAATCCACGTTAGAGACGCCGTCACTTGAGATCTAGAAAATATATAAGTAAAAGGAACAGTCACTCAGTTCTCACTCTGATAGACCAGCCCATCACCACATTGAGGGAGGTTCCAAAGCTTACTTGTTGAGTGGAAGTGGAACAAACAAATGATATAGGTTCTCTCGGGTTAAACAAGTCAACAGAATAGGGATGGTATTATGGTTAAATGGGGTGAAGCGTCTTATCAGCGCCAAACTAATGGGGTGAAACATGTTATTATTGTTAAAAATAATGGAATGAAATATGGAGGAAATGTCCCCCCAACATCTCTGGTGGGTGCCTGCTTGTATCTTTAGGTCTGGTGCGGTGATGGAGCGTACCTGGAACAACATAGACTAAGGTAAGGTTCTAGTCTTCACCATTCCCACTCGGCCTATAAATTGCTGTACTGTACTGTACTGTGGTGATGGGCTGGTCTATCAGAGTGAGAGCTGAGCAATCTCTGGCATACCCATAGCTTACTCTGACTGTTCCTTTAACTTATATAATTTCTAGATCTCGAGTGACGGCGTCTCTTCCGTGGATTGACCTCCCAATCTACCAAGATTGGAAGCCAAAGCGTCACATTTTTCCCTTGCCCCTCAACTTTCTCCATCATGGCTGAGGGGCACAGGGCCTTGGGTGGGTCTTTGTTTACCCGGGCGTTTCCGCACCCTCCTCAGCTCCCCACCTATTGAGCAGTGAACTTCACTAGGCATTGTCCCCCTGTAACATATTTTGAATATGGGAATATTCATACAGTGTTATTTAATCAGGGAACAATGAGGGTATTTTTTTGGCATTTCGGTGGGCTTGTGGTAATGCACTGATACTAGGTACAGCACAAATTCAATCCCAATAATATCTTCCCATTGACATATCGGGATTTGAACCCGGGTCCATTGGATTACCAATCCAGTGGCATGACCACTCCACCACACCTCCCCTGTATGTATGTATGTATTAGCCAGATAACAGAGAGTACTACCGCTGATACATATATATAACCTAGGTAAGACCTTTAAATTACGGAGATGTGTTATTCATCATCATCAATCTGACGCCCCAAAAGGGATGGCCATGGCAGAGACTTGCCTCCAGGCTCCCAGACCTGCCTCCACTGACCCACTCCACAGTGCTATTTACACTACAGTAAGTAGATTATGACTTTTACCACTGAAGGAGCAGACCCAGAGCAGTCCCTCACCCGGATGGCAGTTCCACCACTGTTTTTGATATTATATTTACCCCAGTGGGGCCCTGGCTGGAAGCATACCAAACACAGCAATTTTCTGAAGATATGAACCAGTGGTCCACTGCTACAGAAGCTGGCTGCACCACCAAAGTGGCGGGCGGTGGGGTCGCTGCATCCATACGCCAGAGAGAGAAAGGCCGACTTGTGCCAGTGGGCTGTGAGAGTACGACACCAGGCTATGTAAGACACGGAGATACTGTATATCCAAAAATGATGAAACACGAGCATTCACACTGATTCAGGCTGGCGGCATCCATAACTATACCCTGTTCCACGTAGGTAGTCCAGAAGTTGTGAACCCTAGTCTTTGTAACTCAAACAGGGCTAGAACAAATGGGCTGTACACTTTAACACCTATTCCCTGACTGACCCTTCCCAAATGGTAGAAATATTAGCTGGATTACTCTGGTGGTTTGTGAGTTATAGAGGTTAATGTTCATGATTTCTGGCCTAGCTACTCGGAACACGGTATAGTCACGTGTGTGTAAATACTGGGTCTATGTACGTACTGGGTATGTGTCTGTACGTACCAGGACTGTGTGTGCACGTACCGGGTATGTATGCGAGGGCATCTTGGTGTTCTGTGCGTACATCTGCCTCAGTACAGCTAGGGTCTCCTCCTGCCGCCCCTTCAGTAGTAGGAACATGGGGGACTCTGGTAGCCATAGTAATGACACGGCTATTCTGTTTGGGGAGAGAGTGTGTGTGTGTGAGAGTGAGTGGGAGTGGGAGAGAGAGTGTGAGAGTGGTAGAAAGTGGGAGTGAAAGAGTGAGTGAGTCGGAAGGGGAGAGAGACTGAGTGAGTCGGAAGGGGAGAGAGACTGAGAATGAGAGTGAGTGGGAGTGGGAGAGAGAGTGTGAGAGTGGTAGAAAGTGGGAGTGAAAGAGTGAGTGAGTCGGAAGGGGAGAGAGACTGAGTGAGTCGGAAGGGGAGAGAGACTGAGTGAGTCGGAAGGGGAGAGAGACTGAGAATGAGAGTGAAAGAGCGTGAGACTGAGAGAGAGTGTGAGAGAGGGATAGTGGTATCTGACTGGGAAAGAGAGTGTGGGAGTGAGAGAGAGTGAGAGTGAGAGTGAGAGTGAGAGTGAGAGAGAGAGAGAGAGAGAGAGAGAGAGAGTCAGCCTGAAAGAGTGTAGGAGAGAGAGTGAGCCTGAAAGAGTGTAGGAGAGAGAGAGAGTGAGCCTGAAAGAGAGTACAAAGGAGTACAAAGGAAATCAAGCAACAACAGATCTAGTGATCCTTCTAGGTTGCTTGTCCTCCAAAACACTGAGGATCAAGTGTCCAAACAGTGGTTTAGAGTGGGTAAGGGAACATTGGAAAGGGAATTACTGCCCTGGAACTAATGTCCGTGGCAGGATTAGGAAGTTAGTAGGGGACAGATGGGTTAGTAACTGAGGGGGGGATAAAATAAAGTTATTCATTTACAAACGCAGTCAGTCGCGGGTTTGATGCACGATATTTGTCTACGCGAAGTTTAAATGAATCAACGGTGCTGCAGTCTATAACGAAAAGTTCTAAAATTTGCCAAAACATTGACTGCTCTAGGTGGTCTCAATCAGTAGCTACTGAATTATGAAGTTTAACTAAACCAAAATTCATATGAGGCGTCCCGGATCCCATGGGTTAAATTAAGGTGGGTGACCTGCTTTTTGTTATTTCTGTCCTTTTCTCTCTTTCTCTGGCTTGTATCCATTCGGCCCCATTCAGCCAACTATTTTAAGACGTTTATCCCCATCTAGGTGTCGATTTCTTCCTGGCCAGCATTATATGAAGAAATCCGGCTTCGCCGGAGACATTTTTCTATCGAAAAATTTACAAATTTAGCCTGCTGTCTAACAAAAATACAAAATATGCTGGCTCGCTACCGCTCACCAGTAAAAAATTGACACCTGGATGGGGATAAACTTCTTAAAACAGTAGGCTGAATGGGGCCAAATGGATACAAGCCAGAGAAAGATAGAAAAGGACAGAACCAAAACAGGTGACCCGCCTTAACTTCAAATGATCATCTAATTCAAGCTATGTCTACTTCAGAGGGGTTTAATTCAAGCTATGTCTACTTCAGAGGGGTTTAATTCAAGCTATGTCTACTTCAGAGGGGTTTAATTCAAGCTATGTCTACTTCAGAGGGGTTTAATTCAAGCTATGTCTACTTCAGAGGGGTTTAATTGAAGCTATGTCTACTTCAGAGGGGTTTAATTCAAGCTATGTCTACTTCAGAGGGGTTTAATTCAAGCTATGTCTACTTCAGAGGGGTTTAATTCAAGCTATGTCTACTTCAGAGGGGTTTAATTCAAGCAATTAAGCACCCAAGAGGCTCAAATAAGTGGAAACTACTGACAAATACGGATAGCAAAAACTTGGTTTAAGGGGAGGTTTTTAGTGTGTTTCCTAAACTTCCATCAAGCTTGAAATTACACCCCCTTGAGTCCCTTTCAAGATAAATTTGTACATTTTTCGGTAGAAAAATGTCCCGGCCGAAGGCCGGTTCCTCTTAAATTACAGGCTCGCTATCGCTCGCCAGGATAAAATCGACACCTGAATGGCACGAAAGGTCTTAATATGGGGTGAAAGCTCTTAAAATAGCTAAACTAACGGGGCGAACGTTTTATAATATCAAAAGCAATGGGGCTAAACATGAGGGAGAAAGAGGTCCAGAAAACAATCCCTCGAGTGGAGATCTCCCCTTAATAACTGACACTTTCGGATATACGAATTTTGGATAAAAGAGAGTTTACAGTAGTTGAGCTGTATTTGGATAACAGAGAGTTCACAGTAGTTGAGCTGTATTTGGATAACAGAGACTTTACAGTAGTTCAGCTGTATTTGGATAACAGAGACTTTACAGTAGTTCAGCTGTATTTGGATAACAGAGAGTTCACAGTAGTTCAGCTGCATTTAAATGATCTTATAAAGCTTAGGAAGGATATATGGTCGCTAAAAGGATTAATCGAGATAGTTTATAATCTTTTAACGGCACATCCTTCTTAACCCTTCCAGCCCGGGTGTCATTGTGCAAGGACACCGCGGCAGATGGGCAGGAACCCGGGTGTCCTTACCTGGTCAGTAAGCTTGAAAGCCTATTCAGCTTGGTCTGAACGCCGTGCGTCCGACGCATGTAAACAAAGCCGATCGTTGCGTCACCGCACCTCCGAAAACAAGAAGGAGACGTCGGATCAATGTTATTGTTGTGACGTCAGACGAAATTAGTGTCTGAAAAGCTCCGATATTGTCAACATCGCGGAAAAATTCGCTCCACTGAAATCGTCATCACAACTGAACCAGTTGACTTAGAGAGCTCTACTCAACGCCAGTCTACAGATTGGAAACCGCACTACGTTTATAGATGCGTGGGAAATTTCTAGCAGTTAAACTAAACAAAAATACGGTAGCCTAGGCCTAGACGTTTTTCGGCCAGATCGCCCGGATACAACCTCCGTCCTTTGGAGGACCAGCCCGGGCCACGAGGGTTAAGCTGAATAAAACGGTATAATAGCTGGCAGAATATAATGAAAAGGACGTCTCCGGTACTGAAGGGGTTAACTAAATGTCTAAATCTCACAAATCCACATTATCTACAAGCACTGGGTTTGCTCTCTCAGTACAGTACAGTACTTCATATTTATTATCTTCCTGACTGCTGTATCATAGATAGATAGATAGATAGATAGATAGATAGATAGATAGATAGATAGATAGATAGATAGATAGATAGATAGATATAGATAGATGTATGTATAGAAGACAAAAAAAAAAAAAAAAAAAAAAAAATATATATATATACTGGTATATATACTCGAGACAGAGCCTGAAAAAGAAACAATATTTAAAGTTCCAATTCTTAGGGGTCCGGGACTACTTTCGCGTTCCCTCGCCTCTTTCTCCGTCTCCTTTAGTGGGAGAATTTTACAAGGGGAGGAGGATTCCTAGCCTCCTGCCCCCCCAATAGACAGATAGTTATTATTATTATTATTCAAAATGTATTGCCATAATATAGTAAGTGCACTGGACCAAAACACAACCTTTACACTGGTGAGCGGCTCGCTTGGTGTAGTGACTAGCGTCTCGGACTTCCACCCAGAAGGCCCGGGTTCGCGCCCACGCTCGGCGCATTAAAGATTTTTCACAAGCACTGAGTCGTTACCATCCCTCATGAGCAAAGGGATGGGGTAGTAGTACAGGACCCCAATGGAAATACGCCTAATCGGCCTTATTGAGCTATCCTTAGCTAGCTTAGCATGCGCTAGCTTTAAGAACTATTATTATTATTATTATTATTATTATTATAGCTGTAAATAACCTAGTGTGAACGGAATGAATCGGGTGAAACATACGTCTGTGAGGTACAGTACTCCCTCGAATTTTGCGAGAACATGGTCGACATTGCAGCCCGCGAAATTCAAAATCGCAAATTTCAAATAACTAAACTCATGGGATTAATTGAATATGTTCGACATCTCATCATTGAGGGCCTATTTTTTGGTGATTTTCGTCCTTGTTTGTACACACATTATACGACACATACACTTAATTATACACACATTATGACACATACAATTAATTATACATCCTACAATAAAGAAACACACAGAAATACAGATTCAGGGGACCCAGGGCACAGGTAACACTTCAATTTTGCCCAAGGAAGTCGATTATGCGAGAGCGTGAGAACATATAGGGAGCGTGGGAGAATCTATAAACAGTAAACGTCACGACCCTGCTACCCCTCCCCCCTGAAAACTAGTGCGGAAACCCCGTATCATTTGGCGCCACCCGCAAAACTCAAGTAATATCGCACATATCAAGTCCCACAAAAAATGTCA
Source organism: Paralithodes platypus (assembly GCA_032716605.1). Lineage (NCBI taxonomy): Eukaryota > Metazoa > Arthropoda > Malacostraca > Decapoda > Lithodidae > Paralithodes > Paralithodes platypus. Next base: position 1,187,974 of record CM064542.1, on the reverse strand, counting down.
AATCTTGGGTCCCGTTCGCAAAATCGAAAATTCGCAAATTTGAAAGACGCAAAATTCGAGGGACTACTGTATTATCATAACATTTCCACCCACTTCCAGAATGTTTAGAGCGTTAGTGTAAAGATTGTTTTTTGGTCGAGTGTACAGTGGCGCTAATAAGTGATATGTCTCGGCACCAAGTATGTTTTGATCAATAATTGGTATCGGCAATATCTAAGCTTCATTTCTTCATATCGAGTGAAATATACACACATGTTCCTACACTTACCCACCCTATTCAACATCTGACAGACATTAATACAGCACAGAGCAAGCCAAACGTAATGACAGCTGGGACATGACTTATTAGCGCGTCCGTACATTGATCTTAAGGGGAGACACCGGATTTGTTTTATCTTTCTCTCCTTTTCTCTCTTTCCCTGGCTTGTATCCATTCGGCCCCATTCAGCCAACTGTTTTAAGACGTTTATCCCCATCCAGGTGTCGATTTCTTTCTGGCGAGCGATAGCGAGCCAGCATTGTATGGAGGAATCTGGCTTCGCCGGAGAAATTTTTCTATCGAAAAATGTAAAAATGTAGCTTGCTGTCAAAACAAAAATATATATATGCTGGCTCGCTACCGCTCGCCAGGAAAATATTGACACCTGGATGGGGGTAAACGTCTTAAAACAGTAGGCTGAATGAGGCAGAATGGATACAAGCCAAAGAAAGAGAAAAGGAGAGAAAGATAAAACAAATCCGGTGTCCCCCCCCCCTCCAGCCCCGGCTATGTAATATATATATATTCCCCGAAACCCGGGGGTTTTGGCCGAAAAACGTCTAGGCTAGGCTACCGTATATTTGTTATTCTGACTGCTTCCGCATTCCCACGCATCCCCAAGCGTAGCTGTGTTATTTACCTGTAGAATGGCGTTAAGTAGAGCTCTCTAAGTCAACTGGTTCAGTTGTGATGATGATTTCATTGGAGATAACTTTATGGCAAAACAGCCACTTTACACTACATTTCGATACTTAACAATAACATACAGGCACACACGAACAAGCGACGCACTCCTTCTTGTGGCCGGAGATGCGGGGCGTCGGTCCAACCGGCTGTTGTTTACATGCGTCGGACCGACGCCTCGCACACCAAGCTCACAGGCTTTCAACCACTGGGCGTTAAAGAGCCCTTCCTGCAGCTCTGGTATGCTTTTTTATGGGCGTTCAAGAGCCCTTCCGGGAATGAAGGGTTAAGATCATACACACATAAAGATAACACGGCATAGTCTGCTGAGCCGGAGGTCTTTAGCAGGCATGGAAATGTTTTTATTGTATCCTGATTCAAGCAAGGCAATACAGTTCACACTACAATCATTATAAACGTTAATAACCTGTATTATTATTATTGTTATTATTATTATTATTATTATTACACGACACTACACAACCTAGATGATTGGGAATTTGTAAGTTTTATTTTATTTTGTTGTTTCTGTTCGAGCTCTGTCTTGAGTCGGCCACCCACACTCCACAGCTATGGGGTATGTGCCGGAGAATATACATATATTATTATTATTAACTATTTCATGCACAGGGGGTTGCCGTTTAGTATTAAAAAATTAAATGATCTTAACTCTCACATCCTGACGCGATTTTTGAGCCTATTAGGGATACTTTAAATCCTTTGTTACCATCAGGGGTATCTATAAACCTTTAGTTTGTTTACTTCAACCTCTGCAGTTGTCTTTGAGTTAGCTGTGTTGAGCCTATTGGGGATACTTTAAATCCTTTGTTACCATCAGGGGTATCTATAAACCTTTAGTTTGTTTACTTCAACCTCTGCAGTTGTCTTTGAGTTAGCTGTGTTGAGCCTATTGGGGATACTTTAAATCCTTTGTTACCGTCAGGGGTATCTATAAACCTTTAGTTTGTTTACTTCAACCTCTGCAGTTGTCTTTGAGTTAGCTGTGTTGAGCCTATTGGGGATACTTTAAAGCCTTTGTTACCATCAGGGGTATTTAGAAACCTTTAGTTTAGTTACTTCAACCTCTGCAGTTGTCTTTGAGTTAGCTGTGTTGAGCCTATTGGGGATACTTTAAAGCCTTTGTTACCATCAGGGGTATTTAGAAACCTTTAGTTTAGTTACTTCAACCTCTGCAGTTGTCTTTGAGTTAGCAGTGGGCAGAAAACTAATTTTGGAGAGGTAATTATAACAGTGAGAGTAATCTATTTCTTATTGCTAATCTGGCAACCTCTGCGTCCTATGGTCGTGAGAGGGTTAATCAGTTTTGGTTTGTTTAGTTTGCAAGTTTTACATTTTAATTTTAATTGCCTCTCCCCAAATTAGCTTTCAAACCACAACTTTCACAAAGACAACTGCAGAGGTTGAAGTAACTAAACTAAAGGTTTATAAATACCCCTGATGGTCACAAAGGATTTAAAGTATCCCTAATAGGCTCAACACAGCTAACTCAAAGACAACTGCAGAGGTTGAAGTAAACAAACTAAAGGTTTCTAAATACCCCTGATGGTAACAAAGGCTTTAAAGTATCCCCAATAGGCTCAACACAGCTAACTCAAAGACAACTGCAGAGGTTGAAGTAATTAAACTAAAGGTTTATAAATACCCCAGATGGTAACAAAGGGTTAAGGGAGGATGGTTCACTTTTTGGGCGATTTTTGCATGTATTCATTATTTTTCTAGTTTCCTCCCTAGACCTCCAGCAAATTAAAAAAAAACATCCATTAGATCCCCCTTCTAGATTAATTTGTACATTTTTCGGTAGAAAAATTTGTCCGGTTCATCCAACATTACAGGCTCACTATCGTTCGCCAGGGAAAAAATCGACACCTAAATAGTACGAAAGGTCTAAATATTGATGAAGAAATGGGGCGAAAGGTCTTAAAATCGACTAACTAATGGGGCAAACATCTTAACATCTAAAAACTAATGGGGCTAAACATAAGGGAGAAAGTGGTCCAGAAAACCGGCCCCTGATGGTCACAAAGGATTTTTAGTATCACAAAATAGTGTCTTTGTGCGCGAAAGGGTTAAGGGGGGATGGGCCGGTTTTCTGGACCACTTTCTCCCTCATGTTTAGCCCCATTAATTTTAAGAGGTAAGTCCTGCTGTGGTCTCCTTGAATGCTACCATAAAATCAACAAACTAATGGGGGCGAACGTCTTCAAATCTCAAAAACAATGGGGCTAAACAGGAGGGAGAAAGGGGGGGGTCCATAAAAGTCCCCTGCCTCCCACCTAATACTCACATGAGGGCAGGTAGGGCACAGACCGTCAGGAATATTCTCCAGGAGTTGTAGGAGAAAGTTGGACTGACAAAGCCAATGTCGTACGGGATGATGGCCAACGCAAACACTGAAATAGTCAAGGACAAATAGTAATATAGTTGTTGTTGTTGTTGTTTTTCCCCAAGCTGCCTGGCCGAACAGCCCCGAGCAAGGCCAAGGCCATAACCGAGCACCCCCACAGAACCCCCCCCCCGCCGACCACAATAAAGCCTGGGTGACCGAAGCCACTCCATGGCGGGGAGCTGAGGAGGGACAAATAGTAATATAGTAGAAATAGTAAATGGTACAATAGTAATTAGTATATACCGGATAGTACTGTACATTTTAATGTAAAACTTGCAAAATAAACAAACCAAAACTCGGACGAACACAGTAAAAAGACAAAACAACTAATCAAAATCACCATGTGGAAACAACGCTTAACCCTCTGTTCCCGGAAGGGCTCTTGAACGCCCATAAAAAAGCATACACGAGCTGCCCGGAAGGGCTCTTAAACACCCATGAGGTCAAAGCCTGTGAGCTTCGTGTGCGAGGCGTCGGTCCGACGCATGTAAACAACAGCCGGCTGGACCGTCGCCCCGCATCTCCGGCCACAAGAAGGAGAGCGTCGCTTGTTCGTGTGTGCCTGTATGTTGTTGTTAAGTATCCAAAAGTAGTGTAAAGTGGCTGTTTTGGCCATAAAGTTATCTCCAATGAAATCATCATCACAGCTCAACCAGTTGACTTAGAGAGCTCTACTTAATGCCATTCTACAGGTAAATAACACAGCTACGCTTGGGGATGCGCGGGAATGCGGGAAGCAGTCAGATTAACAAATATACGGTAGCCTAGCCTAGACGTTTTTCGGCCAAAACACCCGGGTTTCGGGGAATATACAGTATATATAATACATAGCCGGGGCTGGAGGGTTAACCCACCAGCCCCGGCTACGCATTACATAAATATTCCCCGAAACCCGGGTGTTTTGGCCGAAAAATGTCTAGGCTAGGCTACCGTATATTTGTTATTCTGACTACTTCCCGCATTCCCATGCATCCCCAAGCGTAGCTGTGTTATTTACCTGTAGAATGGCATTAAGTAGAGCTCTCTAAGTCAACTGGTTCAGTTGTGATGATGATTTAATTGGAAAAAACAGACACTTTACACTACTTTTCGATACTTAACAACAACATACAGGCACACACGAACAAGCGACGCTCTCCTTCTTGTGGCCGGAGATGCGGGGCGTCGGTCCAGCCGGCTGTTGTTTACATGCGTCGGACCGACGCCTCGCACACCAAGCTCACAGGCTTTCAACCACTGAGCGTTAAAGAGCCCTTCCGGGCAGCTCGTGTATGCTTTTTTATGGTCGTTCAAGAGCCCTTCCGGGAACAGAGGGTTAAGCAAAATATTGTAATAAATTATAAATAAAAGAACACAATCCACCACATAGGGTGTACAGTCCCGCTAATAAGTCATGTCCCAACTATCATCACGTTTGGCTCGCTCTGTACTGTATTAATGTCTGTCAGATGTTCAATAGGGTGGGTAAGTGTAGGAACATGTTTATATATTTCACTTGATATGAAGAAATTAAGCTTATATATTGCCGATACCAATTATTGATCAAAACATAATTGGTGCCGGGACATCACTTATTAGCGCGACTGTACATTACTACATGAGCACGTTAGTACTGTAATAGCAAAAATAGGAAACGACCTCCCGAAATCCATCCTTCTGTGTCCTCCCTTCCTAGCGAGGACAGAGTCCACCTGGCCAGGCTGAGGTGTGGGCAACATTCAGCTCTTCTGAGCTACCAGACGAGACTGGATGTGTCCGTCGTCAACACCTGCCCAGGATGCAACACAGCACCCCATGCCATTAAACACATCAATCATTATGTTCTTTTTAACCCCAACCAACTTCACATCTAAACTCAATTAATGAAATCAACAAATACATGTGGCACTCCAAGGAATCGAACCCAGGATACTCACATCGAAATTCCGCGCACTATGCATTACGCTATCATTCTACACAATCACTTACGCCAACAACATACAGTAGGGTCCCGCATAAAACGTGTTCGCATAAAACGAGTCTCGATTATAACGACCGACCTAAAATATTAATATTTAATTTTCGATCAGAATGAATGTGATCACATAAAACGAGTCCGCCGCCAAAGTGGGGCAAATCCGAGGAGTTTTCATATAGAGCGCCGAAATATCGTACAAAACGTACGAAATATCGTTCGCTTTGTACGAAAATTTTCGCTTACAGTGAACATTGACGATATTGCGCCACCAAAATGCTGTGTTCACATAAAACGAAATCGCATAAAACGCCCTCGTTTATCGACCATAAACTCGTTTTATGTGAGACCCTACTGTAATCTATACTTCTTAAGACCTCTGTAAGAAAGCCAGATCGTGGCCATGGCCTTTCTTAGGGACTTGGGGCTGTTCGGCCAGGCAGCAACAACAACTGTCTTGGTGGCATATTGGTTAAAGCGTGTAAGTTCTGTATGTGGTGTCCTGGGTTGGAATCCCCGGAGAATCATATTTTCATTAACCTCGTTGGGAGTTATTGGTGTTAAAAGGACATGGGTCATTTTTCTGGTCACTTTTCTCCCTCATGTTTAGCCCCATTAGCTTTTAGATGTTAAGATGTGTGCCCCATTAGTTAGTCGATTTTAAGACTTTTCGACCCATTTCTTTGTCAATATTTAGACCTTTCGTGCTATTTAGGTGTCGATTTTTCCCCTGGTGAACGATAGTGAACCTGTAATGTTGGAAGAACCGACCTTTGGCCGGGACATTTTTCTACTGAAAAAATGTACAAATTAATCTAGAAAGGGGGTCTAATGGATGTTTTTTTTAATTTGATGGAGGTCTAGGGAGGAAACTAGAAAAATAATGAATACATGCAAAAATAATGAATACATGAAAAATAATGAATACATGCAAAAATAATGAATACATGCAAAAATAATGAATACATGCAAAAATAATGAATACATGCAAAAATAATGAATACATGCAAAAATGAATAGAAATAAATGACACAACCAACTACCACTCAGGCGGCACAGAGATAAACACCTTAGATTAAATTAAATTAGAATTTAATTTATTTTAAATTTGATTATAATATTTGTACTAAACGATTTTAAACATTTCATGTACAGTCGCGCTGATAAGTGATGTCTCGGCACCAAGTATGTTTTGATCAATAATTGGTATCGGTAATATCTAAGCTTTATTGCTTCATATTGAGTGAAATATACCAACCTGTTCGTACACTTACCCACCCTATTCAACATCTGACAGACATTAATACAGCACAGAGCGAGCCAAACGTAATGACAGCTGGGACATGACTTATTAGCGCTACACTTACCCACCCTATTCAACATCTGACAGACATTAATACAGCACAGAGAGAGCCAAACGTAATGACAGATGGGACATGACTTATTAGCGCTACACTTACCCACCCTATTCAACATCTGACAGACATTAATACAGCACAGAGAGAGCCAAACGTAATGACAGCTGGGACATGACTTATTAGCACTACACTTACCCACCCTATTCAACATCTGACAGACATTAATACAGCACAGAGCGAGCCAAACGTAATGACAGCTGAGACATGACTTATTAGCGCTACACTTACCCACCCTATTCAACATCTGACAGACATTAATACAGCACAGAGCGAGCCAAACGTAATGACAGCTGAGACATGACTTATTAGCGCTACTGTACTTACGACAGACATTAATACAGCACAGAGCGAGCCAAACGTAATGACAGCTGAGACATGACTTATTACCGCTACACTTACCCACCCTATTCAACATCTGACAGACATTAATACATTAAAATTCGTGTTTTTTTTTCTTTCTTCTTTGTATCGAGTGTTCTACATGTATTTCATTTAAGGGAGCCCACCTCGCTTTTTTTCTCTTTCTCTCCCTCTCTCTTTGGCTTGTACCCATTCGGCCCCATTCAGCCTACTGTTTTAAGACGTTTACCCCCATCCAGGTGTCAATATTTTCCTGGCGAGCGGTAGCGAGCCAGCATATATATATTTTGGAAGTGGTATAGAAATAATGCCAGATTAACCCGTCCAGCCCCGGCTAGTTTTGTAATGTTTGTTCACCAGAACCCGGCCGGTTTTCAAAAAATGTTTTTATTCCAGAAACAATAGCGAATGGGTTAGGAATGAAGGAAAAACCACGAAAAAACGCTCAAAAAGCTTAAAGAATGGTCCTACAGAGCCCCCGAAAACGTATTTTACAAGAGTAAAAAATTGAAGGCAATTACCCCAAAAAACCAGGTTATTGCGCGCTCACGCGCACGCACGTGGACTTTGAGAGTTTTCAACCATCGGCACGGTTGCGTGGGATACGTACACAGTTCCCATACAAATCTGAGCCCTCTTGAGTGGCTACACCTGAGGTTACGGTCGGCGCAATTAGGGTGACGCGCCAGGCGCGTCTCTGGGGCTGTGCGTTACATACATCACCGACGCGTCAGGCGCGTCGCTGGGGCTGTACGGGTTAAGGGGGTAGTGGTTCTTTGTTGCCTTATACTGTATATTTATTTTTTATTTTACTTTTTTTTCCTCGCTAGACCTCCATCAAGCTTTTTGGGTAGAAAAAAGTCCCAACCGAAAGCCGGTTCCTTCTAAAATAACAGGCTCGCTATCGCTCGCCAGAAAAACATCGACACCTAAATGGCATGAAAGGACGTAAACTTGACAAAGAAATGAGGCGAAAGGTCTCAAAATCGCCAACTAACGGAACGAACGTCTCAAAACTATTATGCTAAACGTGAGGGAGAAGGAGGTCCATAAAAAGCTACTACCTCCCCCTTACTCTAAAACAATGCCACTAGAGAACCATCTCTCACAAGCCTCTATCACTCTTTCTACTTCCGGGTTTTGGTTTCCCGGGCGTTTCCGCGCCCTCCTCAGCTCCTCGCCACGGAGCGGCTTCGGTCACCCAGGGTTTTTTGTGGTAAGCGGGGAGGGTTCTGTGGGGGCGCTCGGTTATGGCCTTAGCCTTGCTCGGGACCTTGGGGCTAGTCGGCCAGACAGCCTGGGGAACAACAACAATAACTCTTTCTACTTTAGAGGAGACACTTGTTACATTTTGTCTCTTTCATACTGTACATAGAAAAAAATAAAAAAATAACCTTGAACACTTTAACCCTCGGAATCCAGGAGGCCTCATATGAGGCAAAATCAAAATCAAAGGGTTTAAATCGCGCAGGGTGAAATTTTTTCTGTGCGTGGGCTACCGCAGCGCAACCAAGCACAAACTAATAGGCAGCATCAGTTCTTGTCTCGGATCCAAGATGGCTGGAGCTACGCCGAAAAATATCGCTGAGTCCGAATCGACGCCTGCCGCCGCGGCCTGTACGACTAAGAAAAGCAAGGCTAAAACGACCAGGAAAACGGTGCTAAGTCCCGGTGGTGTTGCACACGCACTCTTGAAGAGCTAAGTGAACATAGTGAACTGAGTGAACTGAGTGAACTGAGTGAACATAGTGAACATAGTGAACTGAGTGAACATAGTGAACTGAGTGAACATAGTGAACTGAGTGAACATAGTGAACTGAGTGAACATAGTGAACTGAGTAAACATAGTGAACTGAGTGAACATAGTGAACTGAGTGAACATAGTGAATTGAGTGAACATAGTGAACTGAGTGAACTTGATAGTGAATTTGACAATGAACAAGTGTTTAGTGAAGATGCGGGTGAAGTGGAAGATGAATTAGAGTTTCAGGTCTTTTTTAGTAGGCTATTGATGAGGACGATAATAACTAGGATAATGACAATAGTGAATGCGGTGAACATCATGAAGGTGATGAAAATGTGAGTGAGATAGGAAGTGCTCTACCCGCATTTCGTGACACGACGCTCACGACCCTGGCGTCAGCTGTCGGCACTCCTTCCCCGGCCAAAATAGCCAGTTATTTGTATAGGAGGGCTGTGCTAGATAGTGCAAGGAAGGTGGCATGGGAGGCGGCTGAAAGGGAAAGAGGTGATGATGCAGATAGTGAGGATGAGAGTGACGATGAGTCGAGCGTGGGTAGGCCTATCCCTTTGTCTCCCGGGCCCTCCTCACCCACGGCTGGTGCGGCATTGTCCCCGCATGACCCACAGCCATCAATAAGTGGTGCAAGTGGTGCGGTATTGTCCTCGCATGACCCACAGCCATCAATAAGTGGTGCAAGTAGTAAACGCACTTCATTCATGGCCGGAGGGGGCACACAAACCAGCATCTCAGGCCCTAACCTGCCCCAAAAGCCCCCAAACCGCTCTCGCCGCCTACACACTTCAGAGTCAACTAGCTCACCTTCCCCACCCACTAGCCGCCCATGCCACCATTCGCCGCCTGATGTATCACCACCAAGTGACGACCAGGATCCCACCTATGACCCTGAAGACACCCACGAATATGGCCGCCCTTCAAGATACACCGACGACGACGGCGAAGGAGATTCTGGTGACGATGATTTTGACCTGCCAGACAACCCTGTTGCAGAGGATGAGGTGTCTGTGGACGACCCACTACCCTGACGTGGCCGTGGACGTCCCCGTGGTCGGGGTGGCCGTGCCCTTGGACGTGGCATTGCCCGTGGCCATGGACAGCCGCCCCTGCTGCTGCCGACGCCCCTGCTGATCAGCGTGGCCGTGGCAGGCATGCTGATGTCTAGACATGGGAGGATAGGGCCACCTTTCAGTCACAAGACAGCACATTCGACAATGCACAACATGCCGCAGGGGTTGATGCATCTTTCCCTGGCGGCCCCGACTCAACACCCGTCGAGCTTTTCAAAACCTTTTTCGACAATGAGGTCATGATCTATGTAGTCGATGAAACAAATAAACAGCAGGCCCTCACCCAAACAGCAGGCCCTCACCCAAAACCTCAGTGGCAAGACCCAAGGTTCCCATATGAAGCCCTGGAAACTTGTCACCATCGCTCAATTTTATGTGTTCATAGCACTGACCATGCTCATGGCACATATAAAGAAATATCGGCTGGCAGACTACTGGATCACAGCAGACATCATTGCAACACCTGCTTTTTGGCAAATTTATGACCCGGGACCGCTACTTCGCCATACTTGGTAACCTTCACTTTGTTACCAACACCAACCTCCACCTGCCAGACCGCCTGTGGAAGATAAGGGGATTCTACGACATGATGAAGGCAAGGTTTTCCACATTCCTTAAGCCTTTTCAGAAGGTTGTGATTGATGAGTCTCTTGTGCTGTTCCGGGGGAACCTTCACTTCCGGCAGTACATACCATCCAAGAGACATCGATTCGGCATCAAGCTCTTCGTCCTCTGTGACTGCAAGACGGGTTATGTACTTGATTTCATTGTGTACAATGGGAAGGAGGGTGAGGTGCTTGCGGACCCAGAAATAGGGTTCGGTGCAACAGTGGTTAAGGCGATGATGGATCGCTACTTCAACAAAAACCACATACTGTACTGTACTCTACACAGACAACTATTACACGTCCCCCATCCTCACTACACCCAGTATCTGAACAAACAGACAGCAAACCCAAACTGTGGGCACAGTACGAGGGACGAGGAAGAACATGCCGGAATTCCCCAAGAAGACCAAGAAGAAGGACATCTACCTCAAGCAACATGGTCCGATGCTGGCAATCCATTGGCACGACCAAAGGAAGGTAAACATGATCATCATTTTGGCTCGAACGTCCCTTGATTTTGGCCCTGTCACTCTTTCAACTATGGGGGAGGCACTCGCTATAGGCAGTTATGCCTTTTGCCTCCCTCAATCACATAGAAAAAAAAAAAAAAAAAAAAAAAAAAAAAAAAACACCATCCACAAGGGCAACCTGGTTGACTCTAGCAAAGTCAACCACAAGACCAGGGAGCCCATCATGAAGCCAGACGCAGTTATGGACTATAACATAAACATGCGTCTGGTTGACAAGTCAGACATGCAGGTCGACTTCGTTGACTGCCTGCGGACCTCCTGCAGGTGGTATAAGAAGTTCTTCCTGCACATGATGGATGTGTCTGTGCTGAATGCATACAACCTGTACAAGCTGATGAACCCCACAATGCCCAGGAAATTCACAAACCTTCGGAGATTCCAGAAGCAGATAATTTTGGATCTCCTTGATGAATATGCTATACCTGAGGATGCCCCACGAGCTCAACATATGCCATGAGTTGGCACGATGGACCACACACACGCTGCCAAACACCACAGGAAGCACAGGATCGTCGCCCTTCCAGTAATCGGTGATCGCAAGAGCCAGAAACATGGCCATGTCTGCAGCAACACCACCCAAAGACCCAAGAAACCCACCAAAACATCGCATCAGTGCCACGAATGTCGGGTAGCACTGTGTATCACTCCTTGCTATAATGATTTCCACATCCTGGTAAACTTCTAATTGGCACTGAGCCTGAGAATGCTAGTGAATGCGACACTAAAAACAATAAAACACTATGTGCAAGTGAAAGAGACAATGTATTCTATAATTATTATAAGTGAAACCTCTAATAATAAGTGAAAGTGACAATAAAAACAATATGTGCAAGTGAAAGAGACAATTTTTTTTTTTAATAATAACTAACTTTTATTGAAATAATTACAAGTGTAAATTACGCTACCGTACGCTTCAGAAATCAGGTGTGGTGGAGTGGTCTTGCCACTGAACTGGTAATCCAAAGGTCCCGGGTTCAAATCCCGATATGTCAATGGGAAGATATTATTGGGATGGAATTTGTGCTGTACCTAGTGTCAGTGCATTACCACAAAGCCCACGGAAACGCCAAAAAAATACCCTCATTGTTCCCTCATTAAATAGCACTGTACTGTATGAATATTCCCATACTGTATTCAAAATATGCTACAGGGGTGCAATGCCTAGTGAGTTCATTGCTCAATAGGTGGCATTCTGAGAGTGAGGGTCCGAGTCTAGGACGTGAGACAGTGAAGCATAAAGGCGAAGCAGCCTCAAAAATGGGACTGCTTCGAGCCATGAGTGGGCAGCCAAGAGCCTCGCGTCTGCAATGGCAAATGGCTAGCTGTAGCTCGTGCTTCACTTGTCTCACTTCCTAGACTGGAACAAGACCTCACGGGCTTCACCGTGTTGAGTGCTGAATATGCAGGCTCTTAACCTATGCCCGAGAGGGAGAAGTTGGAATATAGAAAAAAAAAAAAAAAAATTATGCTTGCCTAACCTATTAGAGTAAGTGAAAGTGACACACAAATGTATAACAAGTAATAATAACTCAATAATAACAGTGAGTGACAATAATTCATAACAAGAAGAATAATAAGAGTGAAAGTGACACAATAATATCCAATAACAGTGAAAGTGCCGAAAATATGTTATAAAAAGTTTCACATAACTCAATAATGGTTGTAAAAGTAATAAATGCCACAATAAATATGACATTATCGCCATAAAAACATATCGTCTCCCGGTAGAAAAGCAACCGAGGCGACGAGTGACTTAGTGCGTGCTAGCCAGGGTCGCGGAGGAACGTTTGGACGCGGGCAAAAATACTGTACGCGGAAAAAACGCTCCATTCCCATCATAATAACTCGGCAACCACTTGTCATAGCGATGTCAACTCAACGCCAGTCTACAGACGAAGGCTAGTTCTACAATTTGTTGCAAGTAAATTATTGCATAAATTTAATCTTTTTAACCCGTCCAGCCCCAGCGACGCGTCTGGCGCGTCGGCGATGTATGTAACGCACAGCCCCAGCGACGCGTCTGACGAGTCACCCTAATTGCTCCGACCGTAACCTCAGGTGTAGCCACTCGAGAGGGCTCAGATTTGTATGGGAACTGTGTACGTATCCCACGCAACCGTGCCGATGGTTGAAAACTCTCAAAGTCCACGTGCGTGCGCGTGAGCGCGCAATAACCTGGTTTTTTGGGGTAATTGCCTTCAATTTTTTACTCTTGTAAAATACGTTTTCGGGGGCTCTGTAGGACCATTCTTTAAGCTTTTTGAGCGGTTTTTCATGGTTTTTCCTTCATTCCTAACCCATTCGCTATTGTTTCTGGAATAAAACCATTTTTTGAAAACCGGCCGGGTTCTGGTGAACAAACAATACAAAACTAGCCGGGGCTCCAAGGGTTAAGGTCAATTATTGTGACTGTATTTTAAAATTTGATATCAATAATTTTAATCAAGCATTATTAACTTGAAGTTTCTATTATAACCTCTGCGTACTTTTTGTCTGTATGTATTAATGTTTATCTTTTTCTATTGTTATTATTAATTTTTATAATTAATTGTTCTTGTTAAAAGAGTACTCTTTTGTTTAAATCTATTGTGACTTCTTCATATTTTCAAATATTGTATTTATTATATTGTATCTATCCATTGTCGATAGTATCAATTGCTTGCTTTTGCGATTTCCTTAGTTTATTTGTACAATAAATGTAGGTTATTAGTAGGGTAGTAATTGTTAGGGGTCACTTGAAGCATGCTATGCTTACAGGTACCTACCCGATAGCACTATCGTTAGTGAGTGATATTTGTATTTTGTACTATTGTTAATGTCTTGTCAAGTTGCAAATTTGATTTTAATAGAACATTTTGACACTTAACCCTCGTCTAGCGGGGGGTTTTGGGCTATTTTGGGCATATTCAGGCCCTCCTGAATGATCAATCAAGTATCTGCATGAAAAGAAATGTATTCAGCAAAAAACTAGGCGCTACAAGCTTCAAAATGAGACCAGAACGAGCTATGTAGCACTCGTCGTTTTCATGCAGTGCTACCACTAACATGGGAGTTTAGCGTATAGCGGCATATTTTTCTCCAGCTACGCTCACTACACTACACTGCCGGCCTCTCGAAAACAGAGGGAGCGTGAGTCAGTGGGCGGCGGTAAGCCCTGGGTGTCGGCCGTGTGGCCTGCTGCGCTCCCGGCCATTTGCACTCGATTTTAACCCTTTAAAAGCCTTAATAATGCTCCTAACTTGCTGCTTTTTAGATACGGGCTTAAGTCAGGCCCCGCTCTTTAAGTGTTAATGTAGTTTCTTTATTCATGCAGAGTTTAGTAAAATTTACCAGAACGTCCCCGATTCCCCAATTTGACTAATTCCTTGAACGTAACGACAGTGCGTTGTTATGTGTGCGATTAGTTTGCTTGGGAACCAGATTAACTTGCTCATGTAGTAATGTACAGTCGCGCTAATAAGTGATGTCTCGTCACCAAGTATGTTTTGATCAATAATTGGTGTCAGCAATATATAATCTTAATTTCTTCATATCGAGTGAAATATACAAACATGTTCCTACATTTATCCACCCTATTCAACATCTGACAGACATTAATACAGCACAGAGCAAGCCAAACGTAATGACAGCTGGGACATGACTTATTAGCGCGACCGTACACCCTATGTGGTGGATTGTGTTTTTTTTTTGTTTTTTTATAAATTTTTATTTTACTTAAGCGTTGTTTCCACATAGAGATTTTGATTAGTTATTTTGTCTTTTTACTGTGTTTGTATACGTTTTGGTTTGTTTATTTTGCAAGTTTTACATTATAATTTGCAATTAAGTTGACTGCTCTAGGTGGGCTCAATCATTAGATATTGAATTATGAAGATTGCCGTTTTTCCCAAATGGCTCCGGAGACAGCGATCGGGATCATATGAGGCTTCCCGGATCCCGTGGGTTAATCAAGTTTTTATTTGTTATATATACAGTACTGTACTGTATATGGATTGTTGTTGTTGTTGTTGTTGTTCCCCAAGCTGCCTGGCCGAACAGCCCCAAGGCCCCGAGCAATTCCAAGGCCATAACCGAGCGCCCCCACAGAACCCTCCCTGCCGACCACAATAAAGCCTGGGTGACCGAAGCCACTCCATGGCGGGGAGCTGAGGAGGGTGCAGAAACGCCCGGGAAACCAAAGCCCCACCCAGGGCCCTGTGCCCCTCAGCAATTATGAAGAGAAAGTTGAGGGGCAAGGGAAAAATGTGACGCTTTGGCTTCCAATCTTGGTAGATTGGGAGGTCAATCCACGGAAAAGACGCCGTCACTTGAGATCTAGAAAATATATAAGTTAAAGGAACAGTCAGAGTAAGCTATGGGTATGGCAAAGATCGCTCAGTTCTCACTCTGATAGACCAGCCCATCACCACATGACTAGAACCCAGTCCTAGCCCATAGACCAGCCCATCACCATGATATGTTGTTTGACTTTATATTGTCTTTGTCCAAGTTTGGTTTCACTTTGTTTGCAAGTTTTACATTTTAATTTTTAAATCCGGGTTTTGGTAATGACACGCCATGCGCGATAGCCTACCAATCAAACACTTGTGACTTTGGGCTTGAGACAAGTTGGTATTTTGTTATATAAATATTTAGCTATATATATTTATTAGCTATAGTTACTAGAGAATATGTGAGTCAGGCACAAGGGGAGATAGAAGGGCAGGAAGACCCCCATTGAGATGGAGAGACTGTGTAAGAAAGGCTTTGGATGATAGAGGAATGACTATAGATCAGGCAGGGGAAGTGGTGGTGGACAGGAGTGAATGGAGAATGCTTGTGAATAGTTGAGTGAACACGTGGTCATTTGGAGTAAGGGGTCGGGCGCAAGTTCGACTAGATAATAGTCCATCAGGCGCCTGGCCCGGGGAGACGATTAATATGAAGGGTGTGCCTGGAAGTGTGGTGGGAGGGCTTGTGGCTTTGGCTCCGCTGCATGTCTGCCTGCCGAGATCAGAACCTCTCCGGGTGGTCAGGGGCTGGGGGAGTGCTGGAGTGACCTTGGTAACCCTGGTCTCTGGGTCTTCTCCTGGGTGACCTGGATGTGTGTGAGTTTGTGTTTTTTATCTGTGTTTATTTTTTGTTTTATGTTGTTTTTGTGTTTTCCCTGTTCTTGCTCTGTCTTGAGTCGGCTACCCCCAAAATGGGGATTGGGCCTGAGCATATAGATAGATAGATAGATAGTTACTAGAGACGGCGTGTACAGTCGCGCTAATAAGTCATGTCCCAGCTGGCATTATGTTTAGCTTGTTCTGTGCTGTATTACGGTCTGTCAGATGTTGAATAGGGTGGGTAAGTGTAGGGACATGTTTGCATATTTCAGTCGATATGAAGAAATGAAGCTTAGATAGTGCTGATACCAATTATAATTATTGATCAAAACATAATTGGTGCTGAGACATCACTTATTAGCGTGACTGTACCTCCCCCTACACTGGCGGAGGTATGCGCTCTACCCATCACCCACAAAACTTAAGAGGGGATGGTTCACTTTTTGGCCCATTTTTGCATGTATTCATTATTTTTCATTATTTTTGCATGTATTCATATTTTTCTAGTTTCCTCCCTAGACCTCCATCAAATTAAAAAAAAAAAAACATCCATTAGATCCCCTTCTAGTTTAATTTGTACATTTTTCGGTAGAAAAATTTGTCCGGTTCTTCCAACATTACAGGCTCACTATCGTTCGTCATGGAAAAAATCGACACCTAAAAAGCACGAAAGGTCTAAATATTGATGACGAAATGGGGCGAAAGGTCTTAAAATCGACTAACTAATGGGGCAAACATCTTAACATCTGAAAACTAATGGGGCTAAACATGAGGGAGAAAGTGGTCCAGAAAACCGGCCCATCTCCCCTGAACCCCTTCTTACTTGGCACATAGCCTATCCGTCCACCAAACTTCATCAACATTGGTTAATACGCTTTTGAGATATCTTGTTAAGGGGACATGGGCCGGTTTTCTGGACCACCTTCTCCCTCGTGTTTAGCCCCGCTAGTTTTGAGATTATAAGACCTTCGGCCCATTAGTTGGGCGATTTTAACACTTTTCGCCCCATTTCGTTGTCAATTTTAAGACCTTTCGTGCCATTTAGGTGTCGATTATTTCCTGGCGAGCGAAAGCGAGCCTGCAATTTTAAGAGGAACTGGCCTTCGGTCGGGAAATTTTTCTGCCTAAAAATGTACAAATTTATCTTGAAGGGGGGTCTAGGGGGTGTTTTTCTAAGCTTGATGGAGGTCTAGGGAGGAAACTAAACAAAATATATGAATAAATGAATTAATAGACCAAACAAACGGCCAGTCTCCCCTTAACCCATTGTAGATACCTTGTTAACAGACAGACAAACAGAGACAACAACAACATAACCCTGACCAACATCACTGTAATTACTGTAATTACAGGTAATAACTGTACGAGCCTTAATACTCTCATATTGTATCTTAACTGTATCACCGGCTTAGTTTATCTTGCTATCCTTTTCTCTCTTTCCCGGGCTTGTATCCATTCGGCCCCTAAGACGTTTATCCCCATCCAGGTGTCGATATCTTCCTGGCGAGCAATAGCGAGCCAGCATTGTATGGAGAAATCCGGCTTCGCCGGAGAAATTTTTCTATCGAAAAATGTACAAATTTAGCTTGCTGTCAAAACAAAAATATATATATGCTGGCTCGCTACCGCTCGCCAGGAAAATATTGACACCTGGATGGGGGTAAACATCTTAAAACAGTAGGCTGAATGGGGCCAAATGGATACAAGCCAAAGAGAGAGGGAGAGAAAGAGAAAAAAAGCGAGATGTGCTCCCTTAAACTCAATTCAACACACATTCTATCCATCACAAACCTACATTATTATTATTCTTGTATTTCTGTTTATTAGCAATGTTTACGACTCCAACTTCATTATAACCTGAGACTCGCAAGTGGTCAATTATGTACTTAAACTATTACAGCTAAACTGACTCATGAAAAGGGTTACATGCAATCTCTCTCTCTCTCTCTCTCTCTCTCTGTGTGTCTCTCTCTCTCTCTCTCTGTGTCTCTCTCTCTCTCTCTGTCTTTACTATTTCTCCCCCTCTCTCCCTTGCCCCTATCTTTCTATCTAATAATAATAATAATAATAATAATAATAATAATAATAATAAACACGACTACTAATATATATATATATAATATACTGTATGTATATATTTATATATATATATAAATAGTTAACTAACTACTAACAAACTACTACTACTAACTAACTAATGAACTAACAAACTACCTACTCCTACTACTACTACTACTACTACTACTACTACTACTACTAACCAACTAACTAATGAAGTAACTACAGTACTACTACTACTACTAACAAACTAAATAATTAACTAACAAGCTAACTCTTATCTAACAAACTACCTACTGCTACACTACTACTACCTACCTAAGGTCACCTAAGGTTGTGTTCGCCACTCTCCTAGCAGCACCGAGGAGCGCGTCACCCCTCATTGTGGGTTGTGTTTTGGTGCAGCAGACTGTATGAAGAGACAGCCCGCTCCCTTGCGAAGATGGGCTCGTCTGGCACTTTTTGCAATTCGGCATCGAGGGCTCTCTTGAAGTTGTCTAATGAGACGTCCCTCATGTCTCTTACTCGCCGTGGGAGTTTGTTGAAGGGACGTGGGCCTCTGTGTGATAACCAGCCCAGAGCATTCTCTGCCATACCCATAGCTTACTCTGACTGTTCCTTTTACTTATATATCTTCTAGATCTCAAGTGACGGCGTCTTTTCCGTGGATCGACCTCCCTACTGCCAACCTAAAAGTTGGCAGATTGGGAGCCAAAGCGTCACATTTTTCCTTTGTTAGTGGTAAGCATTTGTGGGGGCGCTCTATGGGCCTTGCTCGGGACCTTGGGGCTGTTCGGCAGCCTGGGGACAAGCCCTCTCGCAGAGAGCCCATAGCACCCCTGTTATTCATCCGGGGGATATTGCATTCCCAGCCTCTCCTATCACTGAATTTCATGACTATCGGAGTATGTAGGTTTGGTACTAATCCCTCTGCGATTTTCCACATGTATATTATTAGGTAACGTTCTCTTCTACGTTCCAGCGAGTACAGTTTCAGTGCTCTTAAACGCTCCCAATAGTGTAGCTGTTTTACCTAACTTATATGCGAAGTGAAATTTCTTTGTACACTCTCTAAGTCATTTATTTCACATGCTTTGTATGGGGATGTTAATACGCTACAGTATTCAAGCCGCGGTAGCACTAGTGATTTGGAGAGTGTAGGTAATTCACCGCGTGTTTTAAATGTACGCAGAATCCAACCCGTTAAACGTTTCGCAGCCGCAACTTTGACCTGGTTATGTTCTTTGAAACTCATATTTTCAGACATTAACACCCAAAGGTCTTTCACACTGTCTTTCCGTTCTATTATGTGGTTAGATTCTGTTAGGTAGTTTGTGTTCTCTTTAACGACTACTACTACACTACTAGAGGTGTGGCGGAGTGGTCTTGCCACTGGACTGGTAATCCAATGGACCCGGGTTCGAATCCCAATATGTCAATGGGAAGTTATTATTGGGATGGAATTTGTGCTGTACCTAGTATCAGTGCATTACCACAGCACACCGAAATGCCAAAAAAATACCCTTATTGTTCTCTGATTAAATAGCGTTGTATGAATATTCCCATATTCAAAAATATGCTACAGGGGGGCAATGCCTAGTGCGTTAATTGCTCAATAGGTGGCATTCTGAGAGTGAGGGTCCGAGTGTGGGGGATGAGACTGTGAAGCGCAGAGGCGAGGCGGCTTCAGAGATGGAGTTGCTTTGAGCCGTGAAGCTTCGCATGTCTCACTCCCTAGACTGGAGCAAGACCTCACGGGCCTCACCGTGTTCAGCGGTAAAATGTAAAGGCTATCAGTCTATGCCCGAGAGGTAGTAGTTGGAATTTAGAAGAAAAAAAAAAAAAAAAAAAAAAAAAAAAAAAAAAAAAAAAAAAAAAAAAAAAAAACTACTAACCTGCCACCAATATGTTCCCAACCATCCAGAAGGCGGCGATAACACTGAGCGCGCTGCCCCGACGGTGGGCCGGCTGGAACTCACTGATGTACGCCCACACCAACGGTATACTGCCACCCACACTGTAAACATAACAACAATAAGGAACACAAACAACAACAGACCGGGTGAGGGCTGGTCCTATCCAAAGTGAGGATTGGCATCCACTACCCTATCTTAGCCATTTCTGTCTGTCTCTTTTCCTGTATGTGCTACTTTTCCTTCTAGGTGCTGGTGAGATCACCCGATTGGGTGGCCAAAGGGGGCTGAGGACGGTGGGGGGTGCAAGCCCGTGGGCTGATGATCCCCTTCCCCGCTGCCCTCTCAAGAGACAGAGCTCATCTCACCTTGGCCCCTTCAGGGACCCGAGCATCTGAAGCGGCTTTGGTCTACCGGACTCGGGACTGTTCAGCCAGCCTGGGGGGGGGGGAAAAAAAAAAAAAAAAAAAAAAAAAAAAAAATGCCAGTACGGTACTGTAATTATTTACAACCCATTTGCTCTAGCCCTTTTGGAGTTATGGAGGTTAGTAGTAAATATTGTTGGTCTACTTATAATAAACATATTGTACCGGTACCTATAACACGCCAGTACTATTATCATTTACAGCCCTTTTGGAGTCACAGAGTTTAGTGATCAACATTTGTTATCTACTTATAATAAACAGATTAATTATAGTAACCAGAATCAAACTAAGACGACATAATCGTGCAAAATATACAAAAAATAGTCTAATAGAAATTATAAAACAAAAATTACATCATCGTGTTAAGAAAAATAGAAAATAGTCTAACCAGAATAAACAAAAAATAACATCATCGTTCTGAAAGGGTTTACAAATATCGACTATGCAAATATGGCTTACCCGAGACCCGCGACAAATCTGAGCCCCAGGAAGGCCTCGTAGGTCTGGACGAAGGAGGACGCAAGGCCGGCAAACCCATTGACCAGTAACGCCACGATGAGCACCGAACGTCTGCCGTAGATGTCTCCGAGGCAACCCCATATGTACCCTCCAACCATCATACCTGTCAAGTTGATATAGAGGGAGCTTTTGAGGTTATCTGGACCCCTCCTTCTCCCTCATGTTTAGCACCATTAGTCCTTATAATTAATAGAAGGACTTATAGGTCTGGACGAAGGAGGACCCATCGACCAGTAACGCCATGATGAGCACCGACCGCCTTCCGCAGATGTCCCCGAGGCAACCCCAAACATATCCTCCAACTATCATACCTGTCAGTCAAGGTCAAGGGTCAATATTATACATCCATAAATATAAAAAGGTCGAGTGCTCCACACAAAGTGCGGTTCTGGTCTCATGTCCTAATGGCAGCATTCCAGCCAGCCCTGTTCAGAGCTGCCACACTTGTCAGGTTTTTTATGCAAGATCAGACCGAATGGCCTGATCCCACATCTCATCACTGATACTCTTGATACCTAACTGTCTCCTTAGCTCTTCACTCACTAGATATCCTATCTTGCAGTTTGGCACCACACATCCATCTCACCATTATCATCTTGTTACGTTCCATTCTGTTGATATCATTCACTTTAACAGGCCACGTTTCTGAAGCATATGTCATTGCGCTTCTAACACATGAAGCGTACACCTTTCCCTTCAAGGGGAGAGGGAGTCTTCTCACAGTAAGTAGTGGCAACAGTTATCTCAACTTTCCCCAGCCACATCTAACTCTGGCGATAGTGGCGGCCTCAGCCCCACCACCGGCAGAGATGGTATCTCCCAAGTAGTTGGCTGCAGTGTGAAGGAAAGTTACTTACCAACAAAGACCATCGCAGACAGCCAGCCTTTCTCCGAGGACGACATGTGAAGGTCACACTCGGCTGCCGGCATCAGTATGGACACACAAAGGATCTCTATGGCATCGCTGGCATTGGCAAACCCTCCAATGATGATCAGGATATATTGGAACAACCCATAGCCTGTGGAGGGAAACATAGTATATCTTTAGAGTCTATATCTAGAGTATATCTAGGAGTGTGAGTAACAGAACTGCTGATGTTATCTTAAAACTTTACTTGTCATTAGTGAGACCCCATATGGATTATGCTGTCCAATTTTGGTGTCCTTATTACAGAATGGACATAGATTCATTGGAGAGAGTACAGCGTAGAATGACAAAAATGATCCATAAAATTAGAAATCTTTCGTATGAAGAAAGGTTGAAGAAATTAGGTTTACATTCGTTAGAGAGACGCAGAGTTAGAGGGGATATGATAGAGGTGTTCAAGTGGGTTAGTGGGATTAACAAAGGGGACATGACAAATGTACTAAAGCTCAGTGATAGCGAAAGAACTCGTACCAATGGTTTCAAATTAGATAAATTTCGTTTCAGAAAAGATATAGGCAAATATTGGTTTGATAACAGAGTTGTAGATGGGTGGAATGGACTACCAAGTGCTATAGTGGGATCTAAAACTGTAGGGAGCTTTAAGATAAAATTGGATAAGCATATGGACGAGAAGGGTTGGGTGTGAAGGGGGATCAGCCGGGTTGGGCCAATCAGCGCTCTGCAGACCCCCATAATCCTGCGTTAATCTCTAACCGTTTTGGTAAGATGATCCTCAGGGTATTAGAGTGTGAAGCCTATAATTGGGCTTTGTAATTGAATTGGGGTTGTGTGGGACAGGGATCTACCTTGCCCTTAGGCCAATCGGCTTTCTGCAGACTCCCATTTTCTTATGTTCTTATGTTTAGAGGAACATAATACAGTACCGGTACTGTATACCTTTACAGAAACATATTATACATTTAGAGAAACATTATATACCATTTGAACCCTTCTATACCGATGATATCTTTTCAACATTATTCTGGGTACAATGAGACAATTTTATTCAGTTAAAAAAGGCCTTCGGTAATTGACAGGTTTCGAACTATCTCATTTAACCCTTTTTATACCACGCATCCTTCTTAAACTGCACAACATCGTCTAAATATAGCTAGCATAAAATTAAAATGACGTCGCCGGTACAGAAGGGGTTAAGGAAACATTATAAACCTTTATAAAACCTTAATATAGCTTCAGAGAAACATGGTTGAAGGGCTGTGTCTTAAGGAGTAAAGCCACTATCACACGAGAGCTTTTATAGTCAACATTCCATGACCAATATTTTTCTGGCAACATTTCTGGGATATTTTGCACTGGCATCAGAAACTAGATTGATGGTAGATGAATTTAGGTGACCGAAATATTTTAAATGTTGATCTCATTAGCTGCCAGACCAGTGTTGAGGATAAATGTTGAGAGAAAAAGCGCTCGTGTGATACCAGCTTAAGGTTATGTTTTTTTCGAGGAATGTAGTCTCAAAGTGTGAAGGTAGGGTATGGAGGATGTCAGCTCATTTAAGGGGGCCCACCTCGATTTTGTTTATCTTTCTCTCCCTCTCTCTTTTGCTTGTATTCATTCGGCCCCATTCAGCCTACTGTTTTAAGACGTCTACCCCCATCCAGGTGTCAATATTTTCCTGGTAAGCGGTAGCGACCCAGCACATATATATATATATATATATATATATATATATATATATATATATATATATATATTTTTTTTTTACAGCAAGCTAAATTTGTACATTTTTCGATAGAAAAATTGCCGGATTTCTCCATACAATGCTGGCTCGCTATCGCTCGCCAAGAAGAAATCGACACCTGGATGAGGATAAATGTCTTAAAACAGTAGGCTGAATGGAGCCGAATGGATACAAGCCAAAGAGAGAGGGAGAGAAAGATAAAAAAGAAGCGAGATGGGCTCCCTTAAGAAGTGTTTGGCCAGTGTGTTGAGTAAAGATGCATTTGGGGGATGAAGTGCAAGACAGGGTGCAACAGGGGAGGAAGGTTACAGGAACACTGAATGCAGTAAAGCCGGTATCACACGAGCGCTTTTTCCCTCAACATTTATCCTCAACACTGGTCTGGCAGCTTATGAGGTCAACATTAAATACATTTTGGTTACCTAAATTCATCTACCATCAGTCTAGTTTCCGGTGCCAGTGAAAAATATTCCAGAAATGTTGCCAGAAAATTTTTGACTATAAAAGCTCTCGTGTGAGACGTGTGAGGGTATATGAAAGTCAGAGGGTTAATTGAGATAGTCTTTGCCGTTTTAATTACCACAGGTCCTTCCAAAGCTGTATAAAACTGCCTAATGATAGCCAGAATAAACTGCCAAAACACAGCATAATCCTCAAGTTGTTGTTGTTGTTGTTGTTGTTCCCTAAGCTGCCTGGCCGAACACCCCCGAGTCCCTGAGGAAGGCCATGGCCACGATCGGGCTTGCCCACAGAGCTCTCATTGAGTGTAGATTGTGTTGTTGGCGTAAGTGGTTGTGTGAAATGCAGTCTTCTATGATGTGTTTAATGGTATGGGGTGCTGTGTTACATCCCGGGCAGGCGTCGACAACGGAGTCATCCAGTCTCTTCTGATAGCTCAGGAGAGTTGGATGGTGTCCGCATCTCAGCCTGGCCAGGTGGACTCTGTCCTCGCGAGGAAGGGAGGATTCGGAAGGATGGATTTCGGGAGGTCGTGCATGCAGCTGCGTGTTCTCTGTGAGTGAGTGGATGGATTGGCGAGAGATATGAGTATGGATGTGCTTCTGGAAGTTGGTTCGGGGTGGGCAGGGAGGGAGAGAGGACAATAATTGTGTGTGATACCGTGTGCTGGGTGTTGTTTTGATATTTCTTGGTGTCTGTGGGTGTGTTGCCATGTAGTTTAGTGGGTGGTCTTGGTTCGTGGAGGCTGCTGCCAGGAATTGAGTGCCTCTCATGTCCAGATGGTCTTTGACTTTGAGGATTTTGGTTTCTTGCCGGCCACGGGGAGCAGTTTTGGGAGCCAAACCGTCACAACTATCCCCTGCCCCCTCCCTGGGGGCACGGGTCCTTGGAGCGGCTTCGGTCGCGCCGGGAATTTCCTCAAGGGGTTAATAGCAATGTTTACGACTCCAACTTCCTTATAGCCTGCAACTCGCAAGTGGTCAATTATGTACTTAAACTATTACAGCTAAACTGACTCATGAAAAGGGTTACATGCAAGATTTGTACCTACCTCTCTCTCTCTCTCTCCCCCCCTCTCTCTCTGTCTCTCTCACCTTCTATATATCTCTCTCTCTCTCTCTCTCTCTTTTTCTCTCTCTCTCTCTCTCTCTCTCAAAATATATCTAACCCTATAAAACGAGACCATTATTGTGGCGTTATTGAAAAGCCTTGTTAGACCCCATCTTGAATATGGTGTTCAGTTCTGGTCCCCGTATCTCAAGGAGGAAGTAAAGTAGTTGCTTTTTCTGGACCCCCTTCTCCCTCATGTTTAGCATACTAATTTGGAGATTTTAAGTTGCTCTTTCCGTTAGTTTTGTGATTTTTAGACCTTTCGCACCATTTCTTTGTCAATATTAAGACCTTTCTTGCCATGTAAGAGTCGATTACTTTCTGGCGAGCAATAGCGAGCCAGTAATTTTAGAAGAAACCTACCGAAAATGTACAAATTCATCTTGAAAGGGGGTCTAGGGGCTGATATTTAAGCTTGATGGAGGTCTAGCGAGGAAATTCAAAAATAAAATAATACTGTAGATAAAAACCGGATGTAGAGAACATGTCGAACTACCGTCCTGACTCCAACTTGTCTTTTTTATCAAAGATATTAGAGCGTGCCATACTTGATCAACTGCTGCCGCTACTTCAACAAAATGAAACTACAGTACTGTACTGTACTGTATTCCCATTTTTCAGTCTGCTTATCGGCAGCGTCATTCAACTGAGACAGTATTGATCAGAATACATAATGATTTAGTCAAGAACACTTGCGACGGCGAGATCTCACTGTTGGTTTTACTTGATCTCTCTGCAGCCTTCGACACAGTGGACCATGAGCTGCTATTGAGTGCTCTTTATGACTGTGGTGTGCGTGACTCTGCGCTCTTGCTTCTCAGGTCATACTTGTCAGGTAGATCCCAGTGTGATGATGAATCGGCTAGTCTCGGACTCGGCACCCCTGCTCTGCGGTGTTCCGCAGGGATCAGTGTTGGGTCCTATCCTGTTCACGATATACACTAGTGGCTTCTCTCTTCTGCTTCGTGCACACGGTGTCACCTATCATTTCTATGCTGATGACACCCAGATTTACGTGAAGATCACAGGTATAGCTGATACACAGAGGAAGGTGGAAATGTTGATGACCGATATCAAGAAGTGGATGACGACAAGAAAACTTAAACTAAATGATAACAAAACTGAAATTCTCATCATCCGAGGAAATAGAAGGGCTACTGATGCAGTAAATGCCCTCTCCATTGATACAGATGACTCACAGCTACAACCAGTAAACTTTGTTCGGAATCTGGGAGTGTACCTGAACTCGAGACAGGATTTTAAGGAGCACGTAAATCAGATTGTCAAAAGTTGCTACCTACACATCAGAAATCTCTACTCGGTGAAGCAGTTTATACCTAGGCGTTGCCTTCTGACACTGGTCCACTCATTGATATTCTCTCGTGTTGATTATTGCAATGCCTTATTTGTGGGTCTTCCAAATTACATATTAAAGAAAGTACAATCTGTTCTGAACAGAGTTGCAAGACTAATTTTTGGAATTCCACCAGGAACCCCTACCACTTCTTATCACATCGAACTGCACTGGTTACCAATAAAAGCTAGAATAGAATTTAAGTTGTGTCTGGTAACTTTCAAGGTCCTCAAATTTGGTGAGCTTGGGTATCTTGCAGAGCTGCTCAGGCGTCCACCGGCACGCCATGGTGTAGTCGTGCGCCATGACGACGACCCCCTGCGTCTTGAGGAGCCGTGGGCTTTCCGGCAGTCATCTTTCTTTGAGAGATCATTCTCTTACATGGCTCCAAGGTTATATAACAGACTGCCACTGACCATGAGACAACTAAGTTCCGTTGAGTGCTTCAAGAGACAACTTAAGACTTTTCTCTTTGAAAGAAGCTATGATCTGGAGAGGGGTGTCATCATGGAAGGCTATAGGGTGTAGGCTATTTGCCACTGCTGGGTGATGCGTATGGGTTTAGTGTTCCATTAATTTGATCTGGAGAGGGGTGTTCATGGAGGGCTATAGGGTGTAGGCTATTTGCCACTGCTGGTGGCTGGGTGATGCGTATGGGTTTAGTGTTGCATTAATTTGAGCGATTTGTGTTTTGTTTTTGTTTTTTTTGGTTTTTGGTTTTCGAGCGCCAGTGAATTCTGCGGGAAAATTGGCGCTTGTGAGAAATAAGTAACGTGCTTATTATTATTATAGACCAAAAACACAAACGCATTGAAAATCAGGAATCCGTGCAGCGTAGAGCAACTAAGCTAATCCCCTCCCTGAGAAAAAAAAAAACAACATATTATGAAGGATTAACCCTATCAAGATTAGGTTACACATTTCTTCAAGATAATAACCCCCCTCCCCCACCCCCCCCTACTATAGTCTATCCACTGTAGGTAGGCGAGAAATCATGACCTCTATCCTCTGTCTGTAACTCAAAAAGGGCTAGAGCAAATTGGCTGTAAATTTCCACACCCATTCCCTGGCTGACTCTTCCCAAATGGTAAATATTAGCTCGATTACTCTAGTCGCGTTTGAGTTACAGAGGTTAGAGGTCGTGATTTCTCGCCTACTTACAGCGACTAGACTATAGATGACTTTATTTAGATTAGGAAGGATGTATAACAGTCACAGGGTTAATTGAGATAGTCTTTACAATTGTCTAATGATAGCCAGAATAAACTGTCAAAATGCATCATAATCTTCGTAAGGTTAAAGAAATTATGTTAGTTCTCGCTTAACGGGGGCCCACCTCGCTTTTTTTCTCTTTCTCTCCCTCTCTCTTTGCTTGTATCCATTCGGCCCCATTCAGCCTACTGTTTTAAGACGTTAACCCCCATCCAGGTGTCAATATTTTCCTGGCGAGCAGTAGCGAGCCAGCATATATATATTTTTGTTTTGACAGCAAGCTAAATTTGTACATTTTTCGATAGAAAAATTTCTCCGGCAAAGCCGGATTTCTCCATACAATGCTGGCTCGCTATCGCTCGCCAGGAGGAAATCGACACCTGGATGGGGATAAATGTCTTAAAACAGTTGGCTGAATGGGGCCGAATGGATACAAGCCAGGGAAAGAGAAAAAGGAGAGAAAGATAATAAAAGCTGGTGACCCCCCTTAACCCGGGAACTGCGGGGAGACTCTTAAGAGTTCCCCCGGCGGACTGCGGGGAGACTCTTAAGAGTGAGTGAAAAAAAAAATCAACTTTTGACATCGAAAAAAAAAATATATATATATTTTTATTTTTTTATTTTTTTTTGGCCCCTGGGCCATGGAAAATCTCAGTCCTCTACCTCCCCTCCTTCCCCACTTTCCTCCTCTCCTTCAGTTATCACCTATTTTCCCTGTTATTCCCTTATTCTGAGGTATATTTTCGTGCTAACATTAGCGAGTTGCAAGCAGGGTGTTGTCATCACTGATGGCAAGCGAGTGCAAGAGAGAGAGAGAGTATCGATTGACTGTGTCTCAGTGGCCTTGGGGGAAATTGGCGGGAAAGCAGCTTGCCTCACCCATACATTATACAACTCGCGGGCTATATCTCCGATTTTGACCATCCAAACGCTGTTTTCACTCGTTTTATTGTTGTTTCAGGTTAATACCTTTATAATCAACCCATAATAGGCGCATATGGATAAGTATTAATGGTACAATGAATATTTTAGTGACGGAAACACCTCAAATACGTCAGCACAGGGGGACGTTTCCAATTACCCCCATGCGCACTTGTTAGGTTAAAGAAAAGAAGGTTAGGAGGCCAACTTATCCAGATTTTAAGATACTCAACCCTTACGCGCACTGCAAGACGCGATCACGTCCTTACAGGGATACTTCAAACCTTTGTTACCATCAGGGGTGTTTAGAAACCTTTAGTTTAATTACTTCAACCTCTGCAGTTGTCTTTGAGTTAGCTGTGGGCAGAAAACTAATTTTGGAGAAGTAATTATAAGAGTGAGAGAACTCTATTTATTATTGCTAATCTGGCAACCTCTGCGTCATATGTGCGTGAAAGGGTTAAGATAATTCTATTGATGAATACTGTACTGTACTAAACAGCAACCCCCGGACCTGAAAGGGTTAAGGGGATATGGTTGGTTTTTATGACCTCCCTTCTCCCTCATGTTTAGTCCCATTAGTTTTCAGATTTTAGGCGGTTCGGTCCAATACTTTGGCAATTTTTAGACTTTTCGCCCCATTTCTTTGTCCATATTAAGACCTTTCGTGCCATTTAGCTGTCAATTTTTTCCTGGCGAGCGGTAGCAAGCCTGTAATTTAAGAGGAACCGGCATTCGACCAGGAAATTTAACTATCGAAAAATGTGCAAATTTATCTTGAATTGTCTTGGGGTGTTTTTTTTTTTAAAGCTTGATGGAGGTCTAGGGAGGGGAAAAAAAAAAAAATAAAAATAAAAAAAAAAATAAAAAAAAAATAATAATAAAACGTTGAATTAACCCGGGAACTGCGGGAAGACTCTTAAGAGTTCCCCCGGCGGACTGCGGGAAGGCTCTGAAGAGTCAGAGAAAAAAAAAATCAACTTTAACCCTTCCTACCCGGTCTGCCTTAGGTAAGGACAGCACGAAAGAAGGGCCGCTACCCGGTATGCCTTATCTAAGGCATGAGCTTAATAGCCTAATTAAGCTTGGTCTGAACGCCGTGCGTATGACGTATGTCAACAAACCCAAGCGTTCGTCACCGCACCTCCGAAAACAAGAAGAAGAAGACTCCTCAATGTTATTGTTCTGACGTCATGACGAAATTAGTGTCTAAAAAGCCCCCATATTGGCAACATCTCTGCAATATTGGCTCCACTGAAATCGTCATCACAACTGAACCAGTTGACTTACAGAGCTCTACTCAATGCCAAAATACAGATTGAAAACCGCACTACGATTATAGATGAGTGGGAAAGTTCTAGCAGTGAAAATAAACATAAATACGGTAGCCTAGGCCTAGACGTTTTTCAGCCATTTCGCCCGGGTAGGGGCGACCGTCATTGGGTAAGACAGCCCGGGGAGGAAGGGTTAAACATCGGGGGGAAAAAAAAAAAAAAAAAAAAAAAATTTGCCCCTGGGCCATGCAAAATATCAGTCCTCTACCTCCCCTCCTTCCCCACTTTCCTCCCCTCCTTCAGTTATCACCTATTTTTCCTGTTATTCCCTTATTCTGAGGTATATTTTTGTGCTAACATTAGCGAGTTGCAAGCAGGGCATTGTCATCTCTGTTAGCAAGCGAGTGCAAGAGAGAGAGAGAGAGAGAGAGAGAGTATCGATCGACTGTGTCTCAGTGGCCTTGGGGGAAATTGGCGGGAAAGCAGGTTGCCTCACCCATACATTATATAACTCGCGGCCTGTATCTCCGATTTTGACCATCCAAACGCATGGAAACAGCTCAAATACGTCAGCACAGGCGGACGTTTCTAATTACCCCCATGCGCACTTCTTAGGTTAATAAGTAAATAAATAGCCCATCCCCCCCTTAACCCTTAAAGAGCGGCGCGCAACATAAGTCGAGTTGAAAAAATTGGCAAAACACGGGTGAAAAAAGGGTGGAAATCGAGTGAAAATGGGTGGGATAGTAATGATCCATACGTCCGACATCTGTGGCCTCCCGGCCCACACTAACTCCAGTTCCCCCACCGCGCGTGAGGATGACAGTGTAACCAATAGTTCGCTAAAAGTGAGCAAGGTAGCAAAATCAGCTAAACTTCCATCTTCGAGGTAACACTGTCAGTGCTCCACGAGTGCTACGTAGCTGTATGTGGCGTCATTGTGTAGCGATTTCCACCTAGTTTTCGGCGCAATACAGTTCCTTTCATACTGATGGTTGATATAGCAGTCAGAACGGCCCGGAAAGGCCCAAAACGGCCACAGAGCACCCGCTAGACAAGGGTTAAAGGATTTGACAGAGTAGATACCATTGCTCTGTTCATGTTCAATAGTCCAGTCAAAGTGTAACTGAGCCTGTCACAAATTGCAACAAAATGATTTCACCTGTATTGACTTGTAGAAACCCCCAAAATACAATCCGGTTAGGGGATAGTTCTCAAAATAGAATGATAATGATAATAATAATAATAATAATAATAAAAATAATAGAACAATCCAGTCAAAATGCAACTGGACCTAGCAACATTTGCAACAAAAATTATATCACCTGTATTGACTTGTGGAAACCCCCAAATATAACATATCAAAAGTCCGCAAAAATCTGGATAAGGGAGTCCTTAAAATTGCATTTATGTTAATAGCTATCGCCATGAACCAAAAATTGAAAAACCAACATATCTTTACAACCAAGTGTTCTAACAAAACAAAAAATGGTGTCTATACCCATGTTTTCATGATCAAGGAGTCCAATGTACAATCGCGCTAATAAGTGATGTCTCGGCACCAATTATGTTTTGATCAATAATTGGTATCAGCAATATCTAAGCTTCATTTCTTCATATAGAGTGAAATATACAAACATGTTTCTACACGTACCCACCCTATTCAACATCTGACAGATAAATAATACAGCACTGAGCATGCCAAACGTAATGACAGCTGGGACATGACTTATTAGCGCGACCGTACATTGCCTTAACCTCCTTCAGGTACAGACTGTCAAACCGGTGCAATCTTGTTAAGAGACTTGAATGATTATGAAAAGAAATACAAGAAAACTTACATGAATTAACATTGTTTTGGCCTTTTTATCACTTCATAAGACATAATTTGAACAATAAACCATAATTTCATCTTTGCATATACAGTACAGTAATTATTATGTTCTCTCCACCAACCAAATTTACTCCTAAACTCGATTAATGAAATTAACAAACACATGTGACAGTCCGGGGATTCGAACCCAGGACGCTCACACCGAAAATCAACACACTTATGCATTGCGCCACGAAGACAGTTATATAGACTATAAAGATTATATAGAATGGACTTGGCTTTCATTTGACAACCAGCTCAGGTATTACATAATTTATATTATGTAAATTAGCAGAAGCCTATCTATCTATCTATCTAGATATCTATCTATCTATCTATCTATCTATCTATCTATCTATTTACTCAGGCCCAATCCCCATTTTTCCTATTTGTTTTTTCCGTTGCAAAATCAGGACTGGTTGTGATACAATAAAATTGCACTTGCAGAAAACATAAACCTGATTGCACAGCTGCAAAGGGAGATCTTGGGGGTACTGTATTATTCTAGGCTTGATGAAGGTTTAGGGAACAAACTAAAAAACTAAAAAAAGACTAAATAAATAAATGAATGAAGAAATAGATGCAAATGTGTGTATGTTACTGACCGGTAGCAATGAGGGCGTCATCATAGTCCTCCCCCTCTCCACCATCACCAACACCATCTGAGGAGGAGCACAACGTATTAATAATAATAATAATAATAATAATAATAATAATAATAATAATAATAATAATAATAATAATAATAATGGTGTTAGTAATACAAATAATAATAATGCATGTATGTATGTAGCCTATATACTGTACTGTACTCAAGCACATACCCCATAACTGGCAGTGGCCGACTTGGGACAGAACCCGAACAGAAACAACAGAAAAAAAAAAAATAATAATAATGATAATAATAAAAAAAATAAAAAAAATCCACACATATAGACCACCTAAGAGAAGACCCAGAGACCAAGGCCCATTTAGGGTCCCCAGATGAGCAGGTCATATATCTAGAAAAGATGATAGATAGACAACTAGAATGGGAACCAAGAGAGGGAGCTATAGAATGGTGGTAGGCAGAGAACAGATGGAGGGATGACATCACAAAGTTTGCAGGGGTGGGATGGAACAGGCTAACATCTGACCAGTTAGAGATGGAAACGGTTGGGAGAGGCCTTTGTCTTGCAGTGAACTAACTCAGGCTGATGATGATGATGATGAAGATAAAGATGATGCATTATGGGTATGGCCATACATAAAGCCACTCCAACAGCATCCTCTCTCTCAACAAGTGAACTCTGGAACTCTCTCCCTCAATCAATCTTTTCTTCATCCTATGACTTAGACTGCTTTAAACTTTGTATGTCCAGGCATTTTGAGCCCAACATCCCTTGCATTAGGCTATGTCACTCTTTTGGCTTTGGGGGAGACACTCAATACAGACAACCTGCCTTTTGTCTCCTTCATACACATAGAACAAAATATAATATAAAACACTCTCCGAAAAGTAGCTACGAGGTGCCGTTGTAAAGGGTTATCCCTCAATACCTTCACCTGACCTGACCTGACTTGCCGAATAGTCCCGAGTCCGGTTGACCGAAGCCGCACCAGATGCTCGGGCCCCCGAAGGGGCCAGGATGAGATGAGATCTGTCTCTGAGAGGGCAGCGGGGGAGGGGTTCTTCAGCCCATGGGCTTGCACCCCCGGGCCAATGCCCCCACCGTCCATAGCCCCCCTTGCAGTGCCACCCAATCAGGCAATCTCGCCAGCAACTAGAAGGAAAAGTAGTACAGTACAGGAATAGAGACAGACAGAAACGGCTAAGGTTGGGTAGAGGATGCCAAACCTCACTCTGGATAGGACCAGCCCTCACCCATAAAGAGAGGTTAATATCAGCAGTGGCAACAAGATGGCGGAGGTTGGCCGATCTATGAAACTATACTGCCTCTCCTCTCACACACTCTCTCTCTCTCTCACACACACACACACACACACACACACGAGAGGCTAAAGCTGCCAATGCTGAGGGAGAGGAGAGAGAGAGGTGACATGATCATGATGTTTAAGTGTGTGAAAGGTTTTGAGAAGATCGACAAGGGAGATTTTGTGGTGAGGGACGAGGGAAGAACCAGGGGTCATGATTGTAAGTTGAGGAAAGTTATATGTAAGTCTGATGTAAGAAAGTTCAGCTTCCCGTATAGAAGCATTGAGTGTTGGAAGGGGAGGTGGTGGGAGCAAGAAATATCCAAACTTTTAAAGCAAAATTGGATAAATGTAGAGAGAGAGACAGGACAACACGAGCTTAGGCTCAAATCCTGTATACTACAATTAGGTGAGCACACACACACACACACACACACACACACACACACACACACACACACACACACACACACACACACACACACACACACACACACACACACACACACACAAACTTGGAAAATGGAATTCAACACGAGTAAGTGTCAGGTTCTTGAGATGGGAAAAAGTAAATATAGACCTTCTTGGGGATATAAAATAGGAGATGAAATAATTAGTAAAGCTGTGAAAGCAAAAGACCTAGGGGTAGTTGTGGCAGACAGCTTGTCACCTGAACAGCATATAAATAAAATAACTGGTGAAACCTATGGAGTGTTGACTAACATGAGAATAGCTCTGAATTATTTAGATGAAGAGATGTTAGCAAAAATAATAGGGACAATAATACGACCAAGACTGGAGTATGCAGCAGTGGTGTGGTCTCCACACCTTATAAAACATAATAAAAAACTGGAAAGAGTTCAGAGAGTTGCCACTAAGATGATAGCTAGCCTTAGAGACCTACCTTATGAGGAGAGATTGGAGAGGCTAAAGCTGCCAACGCTGAGGGAGAGGAGAGAGAGAGGTGACATGATCATGATGTTTAAGTGTGTGAAAGGTTTTGAGAAGATCGACAAGGGAGATTTTGTGGTGAGGGACGAGGGAAGAACCAGGGGTCATGATTGTAAGTTGAGGAAAGTTATATGTAAGTCTGATGTAAGAAAGTTCAGCTTCCCGTATAGAAGCATTGAGTGTTGGAATAAGTTGGATGGGGAGGTGGTGGGAGCAAGAAATATCCAAACTTTTAAAGCAAAATTGGATAAATGTAGAGAGAGAGACAGGACAACACGAGCTTAGGCTCAAATCCTGTATACTACAATTAGGTGAGTACAATTAGGTGAGTACAGCCCGTAGCTTAGTAGGTAGAGCTCTCGTCTCACACACGAGGGGTCGGGGGTTCAATCCCGGCCGGGCGGGAGACAAATTGGGCTTGTCTCCTTTCATGTGTTAGCCTCAGTTCACCTAGCTGTAAATAGGTACCTGGAATAAGTGGACGACGTTGTGACGTCCCATCTGGGGTTGGCAAAAATGGTACAAGGCGAGATGGGTATCATATGGTTCACCTAAGCTGATGGCTACCTAAGCCTTCGGGCGAGACGGTACCGTCTATAGTGAGAATGGTACCATACAGATCCACCCTAAGCCTTCGTTTCCGATGTCGCCAATTGGCTAAAATACAGACTACACACACATCCACAGCCATTCCAACGATACATATAACACCTACACATATAGGAGGTGGGAAATAACGAGCATGCTCACTCCCGCAATACAACTAGAGTAAGTAACTAGAGTAAGTACATACACACACACACACACACAAGAACACCTGCATCAATAGCTTAACACCTGTGATAAATATAATTTTTAACGACACTGTACACACATACTGTACATAGCCCACAACATACTGTACATAGCCCACAACATACTGTATATAGATCACATTCATACATAGATCACATTCATACATAGATCACATTTTGAACACATAAATACTAATATGAGTCTGACTGATTCATTTTGTTAATGGCTGATTTTTTATTAGGCTATTGTTTTTATCTATCTATCTATCTATCTACTGTATTGCCAGATGCCCTACTCCCCTTAATGGGGGTGGCCATACACAAAATGCCCCCAAGCAAACCTATCCCCTGTAAGAGGGACAACCCATGCCAGTTTACTGAAGGACTTACAGGATTGACCACTCAATTTAGGGTCCGTCTGACTCCGAGGCCTTTTATGTATTTTTTAACACTATTTTTCTACAGTGGTGTGCGGCTAATCCATCCACTAACCTACTTCACCCTAAGATAGCAGTACTGATTTTTTTTTTTTTTTTTTTTTTTTTTTTCTATATTCCAACTTACTTCCTCTCGGGCATAGGCTGAGAGCCTTAACATTCACCGCTTTACAATGAACAGTGAAGCCCGTGAGGTCTTGTTCCAGTCTAGGGAGTGAGACACGTGAAGCACGTAGAGCACAACGAGCACCTGCCATCTTGCCTTCACATGAGGCACGGTGCTCACTCATGGCCCGAAACGACCCCATCTCTGAAGCCACCTCGTTCCCGTGCTTCACTGTCTCACCCCCTACACTCGGACTCTCACACTTACACACACACAACGCCACCTGTTGAGCAGATAACTCACCAGGCATTGCACCCCTATAGCATATTTTGAATATGGGAATATTCATACAGTGCTATTTAATCAGGGAACAATGAGGGTATTTTATTGACGTTTCGGTGGGCTTGTGGTAATGCACTGATACCAGGTACAGCACAAATTCCATCCCAATAATATCTTCCCATTGATACATCGGGATTTGAACCCGGGACCTTTGGATTACCAGGCCAGTGGCAAGACCACTCCACCACACCTCCCCTAGACAGGTTGCCGACCAAGGTTGACGAGTCCCATCCACCCGGATTTTTATAAGGTTATCTCCCGTAGATGGGTTGCCGACCAAGGCTAACGAGTCCCATCCACCCGTTATGCCTTTATTTATTTATTTTCTTATTTTTTTTTGGGGGGGGGGGGGCATAAGCTATTTTCAGCTTCACCTTTCCCTTATGTTATTTTATCATAACATATTTTAGCTTTATATTCAAGTTGGATTATAAATGCTTCCATAGCTTACATTGGGAATACTGTATACTGTACAGTGTACCTGTACTGTATATGGTAAATACTACTATTACAGTCAGGCTCTCGGTAATGCAGTTAATTCGTCCTTTCACAGCACAGTGTTACCGAAAAACGCGGTACCGAAATAACATACCTTATGGAAAATAATCATTTTGTCCAAGCCAATATCCCAAAGTCCCCTATTTCATCTCCACCAAAGTCTTAAAGTTCCCTTTCCTTGACACATAATGTACGGTCGCGCTAATAAGTCATGTCTCAGCTGCCATTACGTTTGGCTCGCTCTGTGCTGTATTAATGTCTGTCAGATGTTGAATAGGGTGAGTAAGTGTAGGAACATGTTTGTATATTTATTTCACTCGATATGAAGAAATGAAGCTTAGATATTGCTGATACCAATTATTGATCAAAACATACTTGGTGCCGAGACATGACTTATGAGCGCGATTGTACACATCATAGAAATACCATAAAGTACAGGTCTCCCTCACTATCCGATGCCCTGATTTACGATATTAGGGGTTTGCATTTAGGGGTTTGCATTTAGGGGTTTGCATTTAGGGGTTTGCGTTAGTGTTTTGGCTGGTTCGAGAATGTATCCCCATTTACCCCCA
The DNA here is from genome assembly GCA_032716605.1 of Paralithodes platypus. Lineage (NCBI taxonomy): Eukaryota > Metazoa > Arthropoda > Malacostraca > Decapoda > Lithodidae > Paralithodes > Paralithodes platypus. The sequence goes on along the minus strand of CM064542.1, from coordinate 1,150,473 downwards.
TTAATTTTAAGGCTTGCTATATGATTTTTCCATACAAGATTGGGGTTTTCTATACAAGATTGGGGTTTTCTATACAAGATTGGGGTGTTCTATATAAGATTGGGGTTTTCTATATAAGATTGGGTTTTCTATATAAGATTGGGGTTTTCTATATAAGATTGGAGTTTTCTATATAAGATTGGAGTTTTCTATATAAGATTGGGGTTTTCTATATAAGATTGGAGTTTTCTATATAAGATTGGGGTTTTCTATATAAGATTGGGGTTTTCTATACAAGATTGGGGTTTTCTATATAAGATTGGGGTTTTCTATATAAGATTGGGTTTTCTATATAAGATTGGGGTTTTCTATATAAGATTGGGTTTTCTATATAAGATTGGGTTTTCTATATAAGATTGGGGTTTTCTATATAAGATTGGGGTTTTCTATATAAGATTGGGGTTTTCTATATAAGATTGGGTTTTCTATATAAGATTGGGTTTTCTATATAAGATTGGGTTTTCTATATAAGATTGGGTTTTCTATACAAGATTGGGTTTTCTATATAAGATTGGGTTTTCTATATAAGATTGGGGTTTTCTATACAAGATTGGGTTTTCTATATAAGATTGGGGTTTTCAGGAACGTAACCCAATCGTGAATCGAGGGAGACCTGTATGGTACAGGGTGTTAAGGGGAGATATCCACTTGAGGGATTTTTTTCTGGACGCCTTTCTCCCACATGTTTAGCCCCATTGTTTTTTCTAATTTTAAGACGTTTGCCCCATTATTTTGACGATTTTAAGAACTTTCAACCCATTTCTGTCAATTTTAAGACCTTTCGTGCCATTTAGGTGTCGATTTTATCCTGGCGAGCGATAGCGAGCCTGTAATTTATGAGGAACCGGCTTTCAGCCGGGGCATTTTTCTACCGAAAAATTTACAAATTTATCTTGAAAGGGGCTCAAGGGGAGTGTAATTCTAAGCTTGAAGGATATCTAGGAACCAAACTAAAAACCTCCCCTTAAACCGGAGCAATTTTGTTTTGAAGAATTGAATGAATATGAGAAGGAAAACAAGACAATTATCAGGAAATAGCTCTGTTTTGGCCACGTTATCACTTCCAAAGACATAATTTGAACTATAAACCACAATTACATCCTTACATACGGTGTACAATAATAAACACTACAAATATTGGACTCGGCCTTCGTTTGACCTCCTGGTACGGTACACATCGTAAAAATACAATACTGTAACGAGGGTAGGCATAATGGTTACGTAACAGAGGGAGAGATCCTTATAATACAATACTGTAACGAGGGTAGGCATAATGGTTACGTAACAGAGGGAGAGATCCTTATAATACAATACTGTAACGAGGGTAGGCATAATGGTTACGTAACAGAGGGAGAGATCCTTATAACACAATACTGTAACGAGGGTAGGCATAATGGTTACGTAACAGAGGGAGAGATCCTTATAACACAATACTGTAACGAGGGTAGGCATAATGGTTACGTAACAGAGGGAGAGATCCTTATAATACAATACTGTAACGAGGGTAGGCATAATGGTTACGTAACAGAGGGAGAGATCCTTATAACACAATACTGTAACGAGGGTAGGCATAATGGTTACGTAACAGAGGGAGAGATCCTTATAACACAATACTGTAACGAGGGTAGGCATAATGGTTACGTAACAGAGGGAGAGATCCTTATAATACAATACTGTAACGAGGGTAGGCATAATGGTTACGTAACAGAGAGAGATCCTTATAACACAATACTGTAACGAGGGTAGGCATAATGGTTACGTAACAGAGGGAGAGATCCTTATAACACAATACTGTAACGAGGGTAGGCATAATGGTTACGTAACAGAGAGAGAGATCCTTATAATACAATACTGTAACGAGGGTAGGCACAATGGTTACGTAACAGAGGGAGAGATCCTTATAACACAATACTGTAACGAGGGTAGGCATAATGGTTACGTAACAGAGGGAGAGATCCTTATAACACAATACTGTAACGAGGGTAGGCACAATGGTTACGTAACAGACGGAGAGATCCTTATAATACAATACTGTAACGAGGGTAGGCATAATGGTTACGTAACAGAGAGAGAGATCCTTATAACACAATACTGTAACGAGGGTAGGCATTATGGTTACGTAACAGACGGAGAGATCCTTATAATACAATACTGTAACGAGGGTAGGCATAATGGTTACGTAACAGACGGAGAGATCCTTATAATACAATACTGTAACGAGGGTAGGCATAATGGTTACGTAACAGAGGGAGAGATCCTTATAATCACCTAGAATATTGAGGAACACGCGGATCGACAAGAGATAAACAAACTGAGAGGGAGGGCGGGAAGCCGATCGGACCCGACTGTGACGTAACCAAGCTGAGCGTGACATCACGGGGTCGAGTCCATTCCTCGGTACATTGAAAATGTTCCGTGTTATTCTGAGCTTTCGTATTTTGTGTGTCCGCGGAAGAACAAAAGCGCATTACTCAACTGCGCGTTACCGAGAGCATGACTGTACTACTACTGCTGCTGCTGCTGCTTTATACAGTATAGTGATGAGATTATAATGATTATATAAATTAAGAACATGTAAAATATTTGTGCAGCAGATGGAAGACCATTTTAAACTTAATTTTGTATATATGTTTTTTTTTAATATACACTGACCAAGCTTGTGCTTGGAGTACCGTATCCCAATTTAATTATTTTAACCAAATAGCCTTTTGTACAATATGTATCTCATGTACAGTCACGAGCATAAATACTGGGACATCACCCAGATAATGATTGCCCTTTTGTCTCGTAAGGTATTGCTAAACTTTTTATTCAAACTCACAATTATTTCTTCATTTCATTCTAGCGACCGTCAGACGATTTTATTCAGCTTAGTATAAACTTCTTGTGATGATGGAATTGACGTTATCTAGTTGATGTCGCAGCATTTATGCTCGTGACTATACATGTGCAATGTATCCGTTATATGAAATAAAGAATAATTTACTAGAATTGAATATGCACAGACTAAGAATAGCTTTCATCACCCCCCACCAGCTTCCACGACACAAGGCCATAAAGAACAGCAACAACACAGCTCCAGTGCACCCCTCTGGCCCGTACCAGCCTCCAACACACCCCCGAGACACCTACCCTCAGATGCCAAGAACAAGTAAACATGAAGCGAGGCCTTCTTGTTCTCACCAACACCAACACAGCGGTAGCAACCCCAGGGAGACACTACCACACCCGACCAATGTAGGAATAGTTTTTTTTCACCATACCCGAAAGAGGAGTTGTGGAGCTACGATCTTACTTTCAACCATCTTGACAATTTTACCAACACACCTCAACTTCATTTGATGCGAAAATAGCCTCCCGAAAATTTGTCCTGGGCGGGAGTTGAACCCGGGACCCTTGGGTTATGAGGCAGTCACTCTACCAGTTAGACTAATAGAGATATCTCACTTGGCCTGGTTGGCTCAAATATATTTCCGCATCTTGTGGAAAAGAGCGGTGCATACCCATGTGCAGTGTGTGGAAAGGGTGTGGGCGCTAACTCGATTCGATGTAGCATCTGTCGATGTTGGGTGCACCATGGGAGTAAGCGCTGTAGTAGAATAAAAGGATTCCTGAAGGATAAGTCAGAAATTGAGAAATTTGAGTGCGTAGTATGCAAAGGCGAGCTTGTGTTAAATGATGATCCTGTGGCTGTGAATTTTGGAAATAAGTCATTGGAGCTGGTGAACAAGTTTTGTTACCTAGGAGATACCATCTCTGCCGGTGGTGGGGCCGAAACTGCCACTGTCGCTAGAATTAGATGTGGCTGGGGGAAGTTCAGAGAACTGCTGCCAATTCTGACCATGAAAAGAATGCCTCTCCCCTTGAAGGGAAAGGTGTATGCCTCATGTGTTAGAAGTGCAATGACGTATGCCTCAGAAACATGGGCCGTTGTTGTTGTTGTTCCCCAGACTGCCTGGCCGAACAGCCCCAAGGCCCCGAGCAAGGACAAGGCCATAACCGAGCAGCCCCACAGAACCCTCCCTGCCTACCACAATAAAGCCTGGGTGACCGAAGCCACTCCACGGCGGGGAGCTGAGGAGGGTGCTGAAACGCCCGGGAAACCAAAGCCCCACCCAGGGCCCCGTGCCCCTCAGCAATTATGAAGAGAAAGTTGAGGGGCAAAGGAAAAATGTGACACTTTGGCTTCCAATCTTGGTAGATTGGGAAGTCAACCCACGGAAGAGACACTGTCACTTGAGACCTAGAAAATATATAAGTGCGACCACATCAAATATATAAGAAATAAAATTTCAAAGGGTATCGGGAGAATAAAAGAGCTCAAGGTTAATGAGGTGGATATGAGACAGCAGTATTGTGAGTATTTGTGTACATGTATTGAAGTAAAATGTGCAAGAGGATCAATTATAATTGCCTCTATATATAGAAGCCCAAATAATAGCAGGGGAGAGAATGATAACCTACTGAAAGCAATGGAAGAGATAGATAATAGAGAGAACAAATATAAATTTTTTATTGGAGATTTCAATTTGCCAGGGATCAACTGGGCAAATTGTACTACTCCAGCGGGACAGGGTAGCCTGGAAAATAAGTTTATAGAGAAAGTGAGAGATTGTTTTTTAACGCAACATATTGTAGAGATGACAAGATATAGAGATGGGACGCAGGGGAGTGTACTTGATTTGATTTTTAGCAATGAAGAGGATATAGTGGAACATGTTAATGTGGATAGCCCTATAGGTCGTAGTGACCATGCCTGTATAAGCTTTAGTTGTAACATTAAATCAGAGAGGGATAATAGAAGCAATAGAAAAAATATACATGTATGATAGAGCAGATTATGAGCTGCTGAGACAGTGTTTGGACATTGACTGGGGGGGGGGAATACTTGAACGGTGAAGACGCTGAAGGAATGTGGAGGAAAATTAGAGTCAAACTGGAGAATGCTGTATCCAAAAGTGTACCAGTAAGGGAATATAAGGATAAAACAAAATTGAGGAAAAGAACTAACCCAGAATTGCCAATGAAAAGAAAGCTTTGGACATTGAGAAGAAGAAAGAAATTATTAGACTAAAATTGTTAAAAAAGAACAGGGGGTCTAGTATAGAAGCTAAAGAAGTGGATTTGGAACGTAGACAAATAAACAATAAAATGAGGTGGGAGACAAGGAGGGGGGTGAAGGAGAGGGAGAGAGAGATTGCTAGAAATGTGAAGGATAATCCAAAAATATTCTGGAAGTACATTCAGGAAAAGTTAACAAGAAGAGCTGGTAGGAGGGTTGAATGGTGGGAGTAGAGCGGAGACTGATAAGGAGAAAGCAGAGGTGCTGGGGAAATACTTTGGGGGGGTACTAACAGTGGAGTCCGAGGATGCAGTGCCTACTATTCCCATCAAACAGGCACCGGCACTAGAACTACAGTAATAGAGTTCTCCCATGCTAGAATAAGAAGGGCTATAGAAAAAATTAACAGAAGTAAGTCACCGGGACCGGATGGGATACACCCAAGAATCATAAAGGAAGGAGGGGAGATGTTAGTAGAGCCATTGAAAATGTTATTTGAGGTATCGTTTAATACAGGACAAATCCCGATGGACTGGAGAGAGGCGAACATAACAGCTATATTTAAGAAGGGAAAGAGAAATGACCCAGGGAATTATAGACCAGTCAGTTTGACAAGTGTTGTGTGTAAACTAATGGAAACGGTAATTAGAGAAGGAATAATGGATCATATGAAGTCAAACCAACTTTTCAGTGGGAGACAGTTCGGATTCTTGCCGGGGAGGTCGACGGTACTACAGCTAATTAAGGTGGTAGATGATTGGATGCAAATTCTAGAAGATGGTGATGTAATAGACGTGGTATATTGCGATTTTATGAAGGCCTTCGATAAGGTCCCACATAAAAGGTTAATAGAGAAAGTTAGAAGCTATAATATAGGGGAGAAATGTGTGAAATGGATAGAAGCCTTCCTGAAAGATCGGAGACAGAGGGTACTGGTGAATGGAATAGGCTCGGGGTGGAGGGAAATTACAAGTGGGGTACCTCAGGGATCTGTGTTGGGACCACTGCTGTTCGTTATATTTATCAACGACTTACCTGAAGTTATAACTAATGGAAGTGAGGTATACCTGTATGCGGATGACACTAAGCTGTATAGAAGAGTGAGGAGTAAGGAAGATATGGGTTTGCTTCAAGGAGATGTGGAGGGCATGAAGGGATGGTCTGAGCATTGGTTAATGCCTTTTCATCCAAACAAATGCAAGTACATGCGGATTGGGACCAGCAAGATAGACAAGGTAGGATACAGTATGTATGAAGCGATGGAGGAAGTGAATGCAGAAAAGGATATAGGAGTAGTGATAGACAATAAGTTAAATTTCTCAGAACATTTAGCGGAAAAGATAAACAAAGCCAATAGAATTGTAGGGCTGATAAGGAGGACATTTGTGTCACTTGACGAAGAAATCTTCAGGAATCTCTATACAGCGCTGGTTAGGCCGCACCTGGAATATGCGAACCAGGTGTGGGCTCCATATATGGTAAAGGATATAGAAGCAGTGGAGAAAGTGCAGAGGAGAGCTAGCAAGCTGGTACCAACGTTGAAGAACGCGGGCTATGAGCAGAGGTTGAGGACACTGGGGCTTCCGACACTGGCATATAGGAGAAAGAGAGGGGATATGATAAGAGACTTTTAAGATAGTGTCAGGAAAGTACGATGAGGATGTGTGTGAAGGTATCTTATTGATGCGGGAGGGAACAAGAACGAGAGGACACTCTAAGAAAATTTACAAAGAAAGAAATAGGCTTGAGAAGGCAAAGAACTCATTTTGTGATAGAGTGGTAAATGAGTGGAACGCACTGCCCCAGTATGTAGTCAATTCCGAATCAATAAGGGAGTTTGAAAGTAATCTTGATAAAGCATGGGGAAGACAAGATTTGAAGTTTGATTATAAAACAAAAATACAGAATAGTAAAAATGTTGCGTCTGCTACCGCCGCCGCCAACACCGTGAACGACCGCAGCAGTGCAAGTACTGGTACTGAGCTGGATACACAGGCATAGTTTGCCTTTTTCCAGAGGATCTACTGTAAGAAACTGTAAGAAATAAGCAAGGCAAGGAAATCGCTAAATACATCAACACTCGTAACTCTGTATAATTCCTTTGTATACCCTTATTTGACATATGGCATAGTAAATTGGGACACAGCAAGTGTAATTTACATGAGACCATTAATGACCCTCCAGACAATAGTAATAAGGATGATAAATGTAGCTCACTATAGAGCTCATACTCCACCAATGTTCAAAACATTAAAACTATTACCTCTCTCAGATATATATCAATTCTCAGTGTCAAAATTAATGTTCAAAATTATCAAAGGTATTGCACCAACAGTTTTTACCGAAATGTTCACTACCAATATGAACATACACCATCATTTAACAAGGCAGAGAGAGAGGTTGCGCATTCCTATCGCGAGGACTAACTTAATGAAAAGAACTTTCCGACATAAGGAGTTCAAATTTGGAATATCATAAATGAAAAGCTCAATACAGTACACAGTGTACCTTCCCAGTATACAAGAGGTCTCTTAAAAAATACTTATTAAATAAAAAAATGCATAATGTAAACTACCTATTTTTAAGATTATATATGTGGAATCCAATTGATAATCTAATTATTATTATTATTATAACTTAAGTTACTACATGGAGGGATAGACAGACTAATGAGGAAGTAAGGAGGAGGTGTGGTGTGGAGGTAGATGTGCTGGAAAGTGTGAAAAGGAATAACTTGAGATGGTTCGGCCATATGGAACGTATGGAAAGCGAGAGAATGACTAAGAGGGTGTACGAGAGCGAGGTGGAGGGACAGAGAGGGAGACCGAAAGAGAGGTGGAAGGATGGAGTGAGGAAGTATATGAACGAAGGCGGTGCTGGTTGGGGGGAGGGGCGTCGACTGACTGGGGACAGAGGTGCATGGGGGCGGTTCGTTCGTGGCCACCCCTTCGGGGATCACGGCGTCAGGCAATAGATAGATAGATAGAAGTTACTACAAATTACAAATTTATAGTTTTGTTCACCTGACATCATATATTATGTATAGTAATGTATCAATGAGGACACATATGCCTGATGGCATCAGATCCTTTTTGACACAAAGAGTACCGGTATGAATAACCGTTATGTACCGGTATCACCTGTATTTATGTACTGTACATTACTTTGTGTCAATAACCATTATGTACCGGTATCACCTGTATTTATGTACTGTACATTACTTTGTGTCAATAACCATTATGTACCGGTATCACCTGTATTTATGTACTGTACATTATTTTGTGTCAATAAAGTCTTTTGAATTGAATTGAAATGAAAAAAGGAACAGTCAGAGTAAGCTATGGGTATGGCAGAGATCGCTCAGTTCTCACTCTGATAGACCAGCCCATCACCATAAAGGAACAGTCAGAGTAAGCTATGGGTATGGCAGAGATCGCTCAGTTCTCACTCTGATAGACCAGCCCATCACCATAAAGGAACAGTCAGAGTAAGCTATGGGTATGGCAGAGATCGCTCAGTTCTCACTCTGATAGACCAGCCCATCACCATAAAGGAACAGTCAGAGTAAGCTATGGGTATGGCAGAGATCGCTCAGTTCTCACTCTGATAGACCAGCCCATCACCATAAAGGAACAGTCAGAGTAAGCTATGGGTATGGCAGAGATCGCTCAGTTCTCACTCTGATAGACCAGCCCATCACCATAAAGGAACAGTCAGAGTAAGCTATGGGTATGGCAGAGATCGCTCAGTTCTCACTCTGATAGACCAGCCCATCACCATAAAGGAACAGTCAGAGTAAGCTATGGGTATGGCAGAGATCGCTCAGTTCTCACTCTGATAGACCAGCCCATCACCATAAAGGAACAGTCAGAGTAAGCTATGGGTATGGCAGAGATCGCTCAGTTCTCACTCTGATAGACCAGCCCATCACCATAAAGGAACAGTCAGAGTAAGCTATGGGTATGGCAGAGATCGCTCAGTTCTCACTCTGATAGACCAGCCCATCACCATAAAGGAACAGTCAGAGTAAGCTATGGGTATGGCAGAGATCGCTCAGTTCTCACTCTGATAGACCAGCCCATCACCATAAAGGAACAGTCAGAGTAAGCTATGGGTATGGCAGAGATCGCTCAGTTCTCACTCTGATAGACCAGCCCATCACCATAAAGGAACAGTCAGAGTAAGCTATGGGTATGGCAGAGATCGCTCAGTTCTCACTCTGATAGACCAGCCCATCACCATAAAGGAACAGTCAGAGTAAGCTATGGGTATGGCAGAGATCGCTCAGTTCTCACTCTGATAGACCAGCCCATCACCATAAAGGAACAGTCAGAGTAAGCTATGGGTATGGCAGAGATCGCTCAGTTCTCAGTCTGATAGACCAGCCCATCACCATAAAGGAACAGTCAGAGTAAGCTATGGGTATGGCAGAGATCGCTCAGTTCTCACTCTGATAAACCAGCCCATCACCATAAAGGAACAGTCAGAGTAAGCTATGGGTATGGCAGAGATCGCTCAGTTCTCACTCTGATAGACCAGCCCATCACCATAAAGGAACAGTCAGAGTAAGCTATGGGTATGGCAGAGATCGCTCAGTTCTCACTCTGATAGACCAGCCCATCACCATAAAGGAACAGTCAGAGTAAGCTATGGGTATGGCAGAGATCGCTCAGTTCTCACTCTGATAGACCAGCCCATCACCATAAAGGAACAGTCAGAGTAAGCTATGGGTATGGCAGAGATCGCTCAGTTCTCACTCTGATAGACCAGCCCATCACCATAAAGGAACAGTCAGAGTAAGCTATGGGTATGGCAGAGATCGCTCAGTTCTCACTCTGATAGACCAGCCCATCACCATAAAGGAACAGTCAGAGTAAGCTATGGGTATGGCAGAGATCGCTCAGTTCTCACTCTGATGGACCAGCCCATCACCATAAAGGAACAGTCAGAGTAAGCTATGGGTATGGCAGAGATCGCTCAGTTCTCACTCTGATAGACCAGCCCATCACCATAAAGGAACAGTCAGAGTAAGCTATGGGTATGGCAGAGATCGCTCAGTTCTCACTCTGATAGACCAGCCCATCACCATAAAGGAACAGTCAGAGTAAGCTATGGGTATGGCAGAGATCGCTCAGTTCTCACTCTGATAGACCAGCCCATCACCATAAAGGAACAGTCAGAGTAAGCTATGGGTATGGCAGAGATCGCTCAGTTCTCACTCTGATGGACCAGCCCATCACCATAAAGGAACAGTCAGAGTAAGCTATGGGTATGGCAGAGATCGCTCAGTTCTCACTCTGATAGACCAGCCCATCACCATAAAGGAACAGTCAGAGTAAGCTATGGGTATGGCAGAGATCGCTCAGTTCTCACTCTGATGGACCAGCCCATCACCATAAAGGAACAGTCAGAGTAAGCTATGGGTATGGCAGAGATCGCTCAGTTCTCACTCTGATAGACCAGCCCATCACCATAAAGGAACAGTCAGAGTAAGCTATGGGTATGGCAGAGATCGCTCAGTTCTCACTCTGATGGACCAGCCCATCACCATAAAGGAACAGTCAGAGTAAGCTATGGGTATGGCAGAGATCGCTCAGTTCTCACTCTGATAGACCAGCCCATCACCATAAAGGAACAGTCAGAGTAAGCTATGGGTATGGCAGAGATCGCTCAGTTCTCACTCTGATAGACCAGCCCATCACCATAAAGGAACAGTCAGAGTAAGCTATGGGTATGGCAGAGATCGCTCAGTTCTCACTCTGATAGACCAGCCCATCACCATAAAGGAACAGTCAGAGTAAGCTATGGGTATGGCAGAGATCGCTCAGTTCTCACTCTGATGGACCAGCCCATCACCAACATGGGCCGTAAAAGTAGAGGATGTCAACAGAATGGAGCGCAATGAGACGAGAATGGCGAGATGGATGTATGGGGCCAGGCTGCAGGATAGAATAACAAATGATGAGCTGAGGAGACGCTTGGGTATAAAGAGTATTAGCGAGGAGATGCGTACAAGTAGACTGGGATGGTATGGACATGTAGAGAGTGGATGAACAAAATTGGGTGAAGAGATGCAGGTCTGTGATTGTGGAGGGAGCTGCACCAAGGGGTGGACCGAGGAAGACCACATGGTCGGAAAAGGAAATCCATTTCAATAATAATAAATAATAATACATTTGATAAATTTACACCTTCACTACCCCTGTTTTGTCACTATTCTGTTGATCCTAGTAGGTTAATATTAATAGTAGTAGACTTAGTATGGTTCGATGATGTGCGGAAATGTATATTTGACTTGAAATAGATACATTCAAGTATTAAAAACCTTCACTAAAGTGAGACTCGTCCGCCGCGTTTCAACGACTGTACCCCCAAAACTCCCGTTTTCTGTAAACCTATTTTCTTTCGACGCACGATCTCGGAGGGTGTTTTTCGCTCTCCCGCAGTACTTTTTAGTAATTTTGCCTTCTACATCATTATCTAGAGCAGTGGGGGTCTCAGGGCAGCAGCCCCCAGGTTAGGTTAGGTTAATGACAATATTGTCATCAGAGGAGGCGGGTGATTGGTTTGTTTACGTTACCGAGAGTGTCTACCTCGCCGACTCATTTTCAATGGAAGCATTGATCTAACATAACCGAACTTAACTTGGGGGCTGCTTTCTCCAGACTCTCACAATTCGAACATCAGTAGGGCTTCCTGAATATGGGAAGACTAAAAAAGACTCGGTTTTGAAAGGGAAATAATGAAAAATAGGGGTAGTATAACTGTAGATTTACCATAAATGTACTTCAACCCACCAAGAGTGTGATAGTTGATGGAGTTGTTGGAAGGTGTGTTGATAGAACTGTTGGCTCTTTTGTTGACGTGGTCCATGTCTTCTTCTTTTTCTTCTGGCATACCTTTAACTGTGTTGGTGGTGTAATGTTTTAGATGCTTATGTTCTGGGTGTGGTGTCCCGTGTTGGAATCCCGGAAGGACCACATGCTTTCATTAGTTTATTCAAGTACATTGGAGTTTGTAATGGATGATTAATGTTAAAGGTGAACTACAGGGATGAACGAAAAAACTAAGATTAATGCAGGGTCATAACTTGGCATGAATATACTGTAATTTATGTATATGGGCAATATCGATATAATTCCATTAAACTCCAGAACAAAATACTAATATATATAGTCGTTGGTGACGAATTGGCATTTTCAGCCAGCTGGAGTGACTCCATTGTGTAGAGGCGCCGTTTGTAAACAACATATGCGGTCCTGAACAGTGAGGTCTGTTTTTCGTAATTAATACCTTTCAATTCAATACTCAAGCTCTGCAAAAGATCGACCAACGTCCTGATGATGTGGTGCACATCAAGAAATAATCCCAGCTCGCCAGCAATTAACATACATGCAGTGTTTATGCATGTTTAGCCTGGTCCAGAGTTGAGGGAACTCGGTTCTAAGGCCTATTTCGTAATGATAATATAGTTTTCTGTTCAATTTATATATCGCGGTCCCTTGACCAGACAGTGGTGAAGCCAAATGTTGAGCTGTAAACATGCATACAAATTATAAGTTTCTAAAAAAAAAACACACACAGATTCACCCATTTCCCATGTCGAGAGTTCCCGCCATTGGCTACAGTTACGTCATGGTAAACACGCCAGTTCGCGCCACATAAAATAACTTAGATAAGCTATATTTCTATATTGTTAAAAAAAATTGATGAAAGTTCTTCAGTATGATGTACCTAAAACCAAGCAGATCCCAATGGACATTGTAGTTTGAATAAGTTTCATCCCTGGAATTCACCTTTAAGAACGGGGTGTTCCTTAACCCTCTCCGACATATGACGCAATTTTGAGCCTATTAGGGATACTTTAAAGCCTTTGTTACCATCAGGGGTATTTAGAAACCTTTAGTTTAGTTACTTCAACCTCTGCAGTTGTCTTTGAGTTAGCTGTGGGCAGAAAACTAATTTTGGAGAGGTATTTATAAGAGTGAGAGAACTCTATTTCTTATTGCTAATCTGGCAACCTCTGCGTCATATGAGTCTGAAGGGGTTAATAGCCTATCCTGGCGGCTGGTCTAGTGGATAGCGTCTTGACTTCCTACTCAGGAGGTCGGGCGTTTGGGCCGCAGTCGGGTGTGTTTTTTTCCACTTAGCCCTGGTTGGTTACTGTCTCCCTTGAGCAAGGGGATGGGGTAATGGTCTCCGTTAGCTATTACAGTCCTATTAGGAGTAAGTTGGTTAGTGGAGAAAACATAAAAACACCTCCTCCTGCCATCTACTTCACTACATCAACCAAGAACACCACACTTCTTTCTGTCACACACACACACACCGTGGCGTAACTGATAGCGCGTCTGGCTCACAACCAGAAGGTCCCGGGTTGGAGACCCGGGCGGGGAAGAGACATTTGGGCAAGTCTCCTAACGGTGTAGCCTCTGTTCACAGTATAAATAGGAACCTGGTATAAGTGGACGAAGTTGTGACGTGCCATCTGGGGTTGGTGATCGGTTACAAGGCGAGATGGGTATCGTACTGGTCAACCTAAGCTACTGGTCAACCTAAGCCTTCGGGTGAGAATGGTACCGTACAGGTTAACCCTAAGCCTTCGTATCCACATGTCGCTAATTGGCTAAAATACAGACTACACACACATCCACAGCCATTCCAACGATACATAAAACACTTACCATGCATTTCACATAATACATTCCCAGTTAAGGAGGCACGATAATAATGAGCTTAGCTCGCATTGTGTGGATTCCCCTTGACGAACAAGTAACTGAGTAACACATACCATTATATGATATACCATTATGATATAATGACCAAATCATTGGACACAGGGATAGTACCTACAGCATGGAAAAGAGCAAACATTATTCCTATATTTAAGGGAGGAAGCAGAGATAAACCACTGAACTATAGACCTGTATCACTATTGAGCATCCTCATGAAGATTCTGGAAGGATTAATAAGGGACAAATGGGTGAACTACCTGGAATCCAAAAGATTAATTACTGACCGACAATTTGGATTCAGAGGAGGCAGATCATGTAAGCAACTTGTTGAGTTTTTACTCTAGAGTAATAGACACAGTGGACAAGAGGGAAGAATGGGTAGACTGTGCCTACCTAGACTTTAAAAAGGCATTTGACAAAGTTCCACACAAGAGATTGCTGTGGAAATTAAAACATGAGGGAAAAGTAGGAGACAAACTGCTGAAATGGATGGAGAGCTACCTTAGCGGAAGACAGATGAGAACAACAGTAAGGGGGAAATCGTCAAACTGGACTCAAATTACGAGTGGAGTACCGGTACCACAGGATCTGTCCTAGCCCCAATCATGTTTCTAATATTTGTAAATGACTTACCTGAGGGACCAACAAGCTACATGAGCATGTTTGCGGACGATGCTAAGCTGCTTAAAACGATCAGAACCCAGGAGGATTGCCTTGAGCTCCAAGCAGATTTACAAAAGATCCATGAATGGAGCATCAAATGCAATATGGAGTTCAATGCAGGGAAGTGTAAGACTCTAGAAATGGGTAAAAGCAAGTACAGACCTAGAAAAGATTATAAACTAGGAAACGAAGTGATTCCCAAAGCAGAAAAAGACTTTGGGATAGAATTTAAGGATAACATGTCTCCAGAAAGCCACGTAAATAAGATGGTGAGAGAATCACTAGCACTATTGGCAAATATCAGGATGTCTTTCAATTATCTTAATGAAAACACCATGAAACAAATAATAAGACCCCAGGATGGAATATGCATCTGTAGTGTGGTCCCCTCACATGAAGAAACATATCCACAAAATTGAGAGGGTACAGAGAGCAGCTACGAGGATGATCCCAGGTTTGGAAAATTTGGAGTACCAAGAGAGGCTCGAGAGATTGAATCTACCTACACTGGAACAGAGAAGGAAACGAGGACAGCAAATTCAGATATACAAATGTGTTAGAGGTATTGATAAAATCGACCAAGAAAACTTCATAGAGAGGGATGGAGGTGAGAGAACAAGAGGTCACAGCTACAAACTGAAAGTGCCTAATAGTAAATCTGATCTGAAAAGTAAAGATTTCCTACCAACTCGATTAGTGGGTGGAACAAATTGCCAGCCGAAGTAGTGTCTGCACCATCAGTGCATAGTTTCAAAGCACGGTATGACAAACATATCTTAGGAGGCGGGAATTAACGAGCATGCTGACTCCCGCAAATACAACTAGTGTAAGTACAACTAGTGTAAGTACAACTAGTGTAAGTACAACTAGTGTAAGTACACAACACAAAAAATCGTCCCTACCAGCTGAGTCTGGCTCGGTAGTTTGTTCGTCCCCATTTGGGCTTACTTGGTCCGGCTTGAGTGTTTTCGTCCCTACATACTTATAACTCTGGGGGAGGTACTTGTCACAGGCAGCCCTGCCTTTTGTCTCCCTCGTCCACATAGAAAACAAAAATACCCTTTCTAATCTGAATAAAATCGTCTAACACTAGCCAGAAAACAGAACAGAACAGAAGTGAGTCACGAATCCTCAGAGGGTTAAGGGGGAGGTAGTCGCTTTTTATGGACCCCCTTCTCCCTCATCATCAGCATGTCAGTTTGGAGATTTTAAGACGTTCGTTCCGTTAGTTTTTGCGTTTTTGAAAACATTTCACCTTTCGTGCTATTTAGGTGTCGAACTTTTTCCTGGCGAACGATAGTGAGCCTGTCATTTTAGAAGAAATCGACTTTTGGCCGGGATTTTTGTTTTTACCGAAAAATGTACAAATTTATCTTGCATGGGGGTCTCGGGGGATATTTTTGTCATGCTTGATGCAGGTGTAGCGAGGAAACTAATAAATAAAGTTCATACATTGATACTGTATATATAGACCAAACAACGAACACTACCCCAGGTCCAAATAAGTCCACCACTCAATATTTTTTTTTTCTATATTCCAACTTACTCCCTCTCGGGCATAGGCTGAGAGCCTTAACATTCACCGCTTTACAATGAACAGTGAAGCCCGTGAGGTCTTGTTCCAGTCTAGGGAGTGAGACACGTGAAGCACGTAGAGCACAACGAGCACCTGCCATCTTGCCTTCACATGAGGCACGGTGCTCACTCATGGCCCGAAACGACCCCATCTCTGAAGCCACCTCGTTCCCGTGCTTCACTGTCTCACTCCCTACACTCGGACTCTCACACTTACACAACGCCACCTGTTGAGCAGATAACTCACCAGGCATTGCACCCCTATAGCATATTTTGAATATGGGAATATTCATACAGTGCTATTTAATCAGGGAACAATGAGGGTATTTTATTGACGTTTCGGTGGGCTTGTGGTAATGCACTGATACTAGGTACAGTATAATGGGTATGACAGGGTCAATTAAAGTGTCCATAATAATAATAATAATATAGCCTAGCCTCATCAATGAGGTATTTTGGCAGTCATATATCCGTTTAAGGGGAGATCTCCACTTGAGGGATTGTTTTCTGGACCCCTTTCTCCCTCATGTTTAGCCCCATTCCTTTTGATATTATAAAACGTTTTGCCCCCATTAGTTTAGCTACTTTAAGAACTTTCACCCCATATTAAGACCTTTCGTGCAATTCAGGTGTCGATTTTATCCTGGCGAGCGATAGCGAGCCTGTAATTTAATAGGAACCGGCCTTAGGCCATATTTATGCTTCATTTATTCGTGTTGAGTGTGATACACACACGTTACTACACTTACACACCCTATTTTCAACATCTGACAGACATTAATACAGCACACCGCGAGCCAAAACGTAATGACAGCGGAGACACAACTTATATATACCGGTATATATATATATATATTGGCAGTAATATACCCTTTTAAACCCCTTCAGTACCGGTGACGTCCTCTTCAATATATTCTGGCAACCACTAAACGATCTTATTCAACTTAGGAAGCGGCTCTCGCAATATTAACCCTTTCAGACACACATGACGCAGCGATATAGTAGGCCTATAGTCGTTTGCATATGGTGTGTGTGGCATTAAGGGGGAGGTACTGGCTTTTTATGCACACCCTTCTCCCTCATCTTTACCTTATTCGTGTTTTGAGATTTGAAGACGTTCGTTCCGCTAGTGTGCCGATTTTAAGAACTTTCGCCGCATGGCTTTATCATATTAAGACCTTTCGTGCCATTTAGGTGTCGATTTTTTCCGGGCGAGCGATAGCGAGCCTGTAATTTTAGAAGGAATCGGCCTTTGGCCGGAACATTTTTCTATCGAAAAATGTACAAATTTATCTTGAAATGGAGTCTAGGGGGTGCTATTTTAAGCTTCATTGAGGTCTAAGGAGTACACTCAAAAATATGTTAATAAATACACATATATATATATATATACATATATATATATATATATATATATATATATATATATATATATATATATACAGTCTATATATATATATATATATATATATATATATATATAAAAACCAACCAAGGGTACCATCAGCTGATATAAAACCCACCAAAATATACACAATTACCCTATATATCTATATAGATATAATGAATCTTTTCAGTTCAAGTTTTCAAAATAATGGGTGTTGTGGAAAAGGTATAGCCAACGAGTATTTGTATTATAGTGAAAGATAGTGTAAGAGCACAGAGCCACACACCCTCCCTCAACAACTGCCAACTCGACACTGACTGTGACTGACGGAACGGTGGAATCGGTGCTTAAATCTTACCCTAGATTTTTGTCGATTTTACCCTAGATTCGAGTGTTTTACCCTAGATTGTCGAAGTTGCCCATTAATTGTTGATTAATGCACTCTACTATCATACATAAGTATATATATTGCCCCCCCCCCCCCCCCCACACACAGGAAAAAAACAAATGCATCGTAAATTAATGGGTATATTATTTAGAAATATGCAGTTGTAGCAACACACTCTAAACATTTATACTTCCTATGCTTTTCTATTTCATATACCTGCTGTAATGGGCTCGTATATGAAATGCAGTCCTATAAACAAGACAAGTAAAATGTAAAAGCAATTACATTGCTTGAACTAAAGAATAAAGGGTTGTGTTTCTTATGAAAAACAAAAAATATTTAAAAATGTATACCCAACACAGTTTTACATTTACATTCACATAGCACTTGTTTGAAAGATGCAAATGTTTTCTAAATATCCATCAAGCTCCTTGTTTTACTTATAACAATCGTAATGCTTTTTCAATAATGACATGAATAAGAAATTAAGATTGCCGATTGAAACAATACAAATGCAATGTTGTAACACCTCCAGAGGACTTACATATTTGCAGCCTCAGAACATGTGGCATCACTCTTAACATTAGTCATTGCTTTTAGCATATTGTCGTCAAAACCTAGGTTGTAAGAGGAAACATTAAGCCGTTTCATGTAATAAATTCCATGCATGAGACTGACTGCAAGTGTCTGACTCTGTGATCTGACCGTCCGATGTGTAGAGAGACGTGTAGTAGACGGGTGAGTGGAGGAAGGGGATAGCAAGGGGAGGGGGAGGGATTGAAGGGACGATACAAGTCACGGGGATGATATGTACATGAATCGGACACGATTGAATGAGAACCAGCCTGCCACCAGATTGGCACCATCCCAGGCACAACCTATCCATAGGACGGCAGATTACCCTAAAATTACCCTAAACACTACCCTAGGAAGGGTGGGTCCAATTACCCTAGTTTAGGGTATTTTACCCTAAAATGGAAGCACTGGGTGGAATATATACACTGTACAGTCACGAGCATAAATACTGCCACATTAAGGGGAGATCTCCACTTGAGGGATTTTTTTCTTGACCCCTTTCTCTCTCATGTTTAGCCCCATTGCTTTTGATATTATAAAACATTTGCCCCATTAGTTTAGCGATTTTAAGAACTTTCACCCCATATTAAGACCTTTCGTGCAATTCAGGTGTCGATTATATCCTGGCGAGCGATAGCGAGCCTGTAATTTAAGAGGAACCGGCCTTCGGCCGGGACATTTTTCTACCGAAAAATGTACAAATTTATCTTGAAAGGGACTCAAGGGGGTGTAACTTTAAGCTTGATGGAGGTCTAGGGAACAAACTAAATACCTCCCCTTAACCAGATAACGTCAAAAAAAAAAATCATTGTGAGTTCGAATCAAAAGCTAACCTTTGGAGACGAAGGAGC